>JAJPUD010006996.1:0-117049 GCA_023553655.1 Myrmecobius fasciatus
TTTTTTTTTTTTTTTTTTAAAGGCTATTCAAATGTCTTGTGGCTTACTAGGGAAATTAGTTCCATATGGAAGGAGAAAAATATATCCTGGAAGTATTCAGAGCATCTTCATTGCCCTCTAGCTTCTTAGGATGAAACTTTCCTAATGACAGTGAATAATGACCAAGCATGCTGACTCTTCTTTTTAGTTTGTTGGTCTCTTTAATGGCTCTGTTTGACTTCAATTTGGATCTTTCCTGAATTGTTTATGAGAGTAATAGTAATTCAGATACATTCCTTCAGGACCATGGCATTGTTATTGTAAAATAACACCATCTAACAACTGTATATTTTTTTAAAAATCCCTTCTCTCTTCCATTCTCCCCTTCCCCCCTTCAAATCACAAAAGAGTTTTTTGCTAAGGATTTTATTAGCTCTAAAGGAATAGAAAACAAGATATTTTTTTAGAGCGGCATATTTGTTTCTTGTTATATTTTAATAGTGTTGTCTTGTATTATCTATCCTTTGAGAACAATATTGGTTTAATTGGTTGTCAGTGAAATAAAAACTTTCTTCTTTTTTGTCTCCTTCACTAGGTTTCAGCATTAAAAACAATGGCCAATCAGGGAGGTCCCAAGTATACTCTCTCTCAGCAGCCCTGGGCACAACCAGGTATAAAGATTTTTACCACTTGGATTTTCTTTTTAGTTTGTGGGTTTAATTTGCATTTATATAGCATTTGTTTTGTGTGCATAGCATTCCTGCTTTGCTCTAAGGTACTACTATGAAATAATATATTTATGATTCAGTTTCTCTAAATGCAAGTTAGTTAAGAAAAGTCTTTTAATTTCTACAAGCATCCCAAAGAATAAATAAAAATGAAAAGTAGTTTGGATAAAAACTTTTTTCAGTCTGTTGGACAGGATGATTCTAAGTCATTTAAATATCTAAAACCAATTTATGTAAAGATAAACCCAAATAATCCTAGTTAGGATTTTCACATAGTTTTTTGAATAAAAAAATTACCTGCTTTTTAAAAGTTGTAGCTTCTACTAAAGTGTTTTAAATACCAAGACAATTAAAAGAAAGGGAGAGATTGCTTTTAACTGGAGGACTCTGGGAAGGCCATATGTAGGAGATGGCATTGGAACCTGTCCTTGTTGGACAGGTAGAATTTCATGATTAGGGAATAATACATCCTAAGCCTAGAGAATAAGCATGAGCAAAGAATTTGGAGAAAAGAAAATAAAGTCTGAGTTTAGGAAATGGCAGATAGATTGATTGGGCAAATAGAGGGAAGAGGACTAATGAGTGATATGAAAAGAAAGGCAATTTCATTCAGATTTTTAAGGTGCTGAAATGCCAAATTCAGGATTCAGGACTTGATTTGCTAGGCAGTAAGGAACTGAAAGTTTTAAGAATGATTATTTTGGTAGCAGTGTTTAAAAAGAATTAGAAATTAGAGAAGAAATTGTAATTATTCTTCTCAGAGATAGTGTGACTGTTGAATTTTGTATGACTCATTTATGTGAGGATGGACTGGTGCTGTTAAACTTTTTGGAATTATTTTTATTGGTTACTTTTGGTTACTGAATAAAGGAGAAAGTGTGTGTGTGTGTGTGTGTATTTTACATGTTGCTATAGATATTTAACTAATTTGTCACCAATTTAAAGGGTTGACTTCATAGATGAAGTGATTTAGGTAATATAGTAAGAGTTTGAAGGGATCTTAGATATATTAGATATTCATATTTTGTGAGATAATTGTTACAGTCATTCAGTTATGTTTGACTCTGACCCCATGGACTTTGGAACCCAGATGATTTTCAGTATTTTCTGAGCACTGGTTGTTTGATCCAAGGACCACAGAGAAACAAAGAAGATCTCCAGCAGTGATTGGGACTTTCTATAACTCAGATGGGAATTGTGACAGTAGAAGTTTGTCTCCTATTATTTGCTAGAAGCAAACTGGTTTCCCCTAGTTTTGTGGTAAATGAAGTACTTTAACAATGTTTCAGACTCCTGAGGCTGTTTATCATTTGGCTTTCACATCCACTAGCTGAGAGGTTCTTAGCCTTTTTTGTGTAGTAGGACCCCTTCTTAGGTATTTTTTTTCCCCCTCAGGTACTTTTAAATGCATGAAATAAAAAGGAAACCAATTATATTAAAATACAGTTAAGAAAGGTTTTTTTTTTTTTCCCCTTAAGTTCACATAGAGAGCTACAAATCTTTAACTCAAAGGTTTGGAAAGTGCTTATAAGGTGTCAGAGTTGATTGTTCTTGTCCACAGGATGATATTTATCAGACCTTTTATTTAGAACTAAATATGGGGAAAAGGAATTGGAATCCCCATGATTAGTTGAAGCAGATGAATATGTTTTAAGATAACTGTGACTGAAGAGGATTATCAATATTATTTCTTAATTTTTTTCCTAGTAAATTTATTTTTAATACACATTGCTTTATAAATCATTTTGGGAGAGAAAAATCAACAAAAGGAAAAAGCCATGAGAGAAATTTAAAAAAAAAAAACATAAAAAAGAAGTAAACATAGCATGTGTTGATTTACATTCCATCTCCTTAGTTCTTTTTCTGGATGCAGATGGTATTTTCTATCTAAAGTCTATTGGGATTGCTTTGGATGTCAATGTTATTTTAGAGGAGGATATATTTGATGATGATACCAATAGGAATTGGCACAGTAGATGGAGTGCTAGGCTTGAGTCAGGAAGACTCATCTTCTTGAGTTCAAATGTGGCTTCAGACACTCACTAGTTGTGTGAACCTGGACAAGTCACTTAACCTTGTTTGCCTCAGTTTTCTCATCTGTAAAATGAGCTGAAGAAGGAAATGGTAAACTGTTCCAATATCTGTCAAGAAAACCCTAAATGAGGATCATATGTGACATAAAATAACTGAACCACAGCAAGCCAATGGGGATTTAAATTGATTGGCTTTATCTGGAATCAAGAGCTTTGTGGGATGTTTTCTTACTGTAATGGAGGTATTTGTATAGCTGCTATTATCTATAATGTTTTAAATATCTCAGTTGACATACAGTGTTGAAAAATTGATGCAGTTCTTAGGTCAAAAATAAGAAACAGATTCAAGTACTTAGCTATTTAGTTAGGTTACTGTCCAGAAGTTTAGAAATAGCAGGTTTCTTTCATGTAGTAATAGAGGCTCTGAGGCATTCTTGGCTATGGGATTAAGCTGACTGCACTGACTTCTCATAATCAAGAACCTGTCTTATTTATATATAATTCATTGTGTTGCTCTGAAGCAGATCTAACAATCTTAAGATTAATTGCTCTAGCCATCTAGCCATGATTTTTAGTTGTATATAGAACTTATTTGGGGAAATTAGTTTTCTAACCTTTGTTTTGTGAGTGAAATTCTACGGAAGAACATGTAGCATGGCTGCAGTAAACATTTTTTCTTTAACAAAATCAGCTAGAAACTGTTATAGCCATATTTAATGTAGCTATGCCCAAAGATTTGATATGTTATTGATAATATTCTTTTTCCTGTGATAAGGTTTTCCTTTCAAAGCAGAGGTAATTTTATCTTACCATAGAATCCTAGAGATCTCAGAGTGCTTGATGTATTGTGTTCCTTTATCTTTGTCAGTAGCTATGATTATTATTGTGTAAAGATTCAACTAGATCTCTTTTTAGCAAATTACATTTCTTTTTTAAGTAAGGAAAATTCATTTGGGTATAACAGTACTAATATAGCACACATTGGCATTAATTAAAAAAGAGGTTCTGACCTTATCATTAGAATGGAGTTTAAACTAATTATAGAATTGTTGGGTAAACAAGCTCTGAGAATTCTTTGCCAAAAACCTTATTCCTCAGCATGACAATGATAATGGTGTTGATGATGGTATATATATATATATATAGGGCTTCTTTTTTTTTTTTAATATAAAGCTTTTTATTTACAAAACATGAGTGATTTTTCTACATTGACCTTTGCAAAAAACTTTTTTTTTTCCCAAGCTTTTCCCCTCCTTCCCCCCACCCCTAGATGACAGGTAATCTAATACATGCTAAATAGGATAAATTATATGACAAATACAATACATGTATACATATCTATACAGTTATCTTACTGCACAAGAAACATCAGATCTAGAAAGAGAGGAAGAAAAAACAACCTAAGAAGGAAAACAAAATGCATGGAAATATTCACAGAAAGCGTTAAAATGCTGTGTGGTGGTTCACACTCAGTTCCCACAGGCCTCTCTCTGGATGTATATGATTATCTTCATCGATGAACAATAGGAACTGGTTTGAATCACATCATTGTTGAAGAGAACCATGTCCATCAAAATTAATCATCGTATAGTCTTGTTGCTGTGTATAATGTTCTCCTGGTTCTGCTGATTTCACTCAGCATCAGTTCATGCAAGTCTCTCCAGGCCTCTCTGAAATCCTCTATATAGGGCTTCTTTAAAAATTGTTTTTTAAAAATTATAAAAATAGGCTAATGAAGGTGGTAAAATCTTACCTCCATATTAAGAAGGCAGAAAAGAACAATTAAGAATCATTGAACATGTAAAGAAAGTACTTTTGTTCTGTGTCCTCTCTGTGGTTAGTCAGAAGTTTTGCTCCCTTTGGTTTTATTTTGCTTTCTTCTTCCATTTATTAATGTTGTAGTTAGAGTGATGTGAGACTTGATTATAAATTACAAGATAAAAATAAGCAAGGGAAATGGAATCGAGTCATGCAGCATCCTTCTTTCGATATTTTTTTTTTATCCTTTTGAGGTGAAATGCTTATGTTCCTTTTTTTTTGTATCAGTAACTGAAAGTTAACTTCTTCCTAGTCAAAGTCAATGACCTGGTGTCAAGTGCCTACAAGATGATAAAAACAAAGCTGCCGTTGACACTGAGAAGCATGTCACTGTACCTCTCCAATAAAGATACAGAGTTTATCCTGTTTAAGCCTGTTAGGGTAAGTATTACCATGTTGTACATGAATATTGCAGAGTTTCTTGGTATTTGATTTCAACATATATAATTTTTTTCTATTTTAAATTATTATAAAACATTGATTACAGCTGGTATCTTAGTAAAGTTGATTGCTAAAGGACTGTGATTCTTGGACTGCTTATATAGACAGCATCTATTTGGCAGTCTTCTCTAGGGTTATTGACTGCATTATTTGCATACCATACCTCATTTTTAAGTTCCTGTTGGTTGACTTGGAAAGTGGAAATAAAAAAAAAAAATCAAACAAAAAAAGAAATGTGGCTCAATGCTAAAGCATAACATAGGAGTTATCTCCCTATTGTATTGGCAAGTAGCATCATTAGATTGTTTGCTAGGACCACAAAAAGATTGTATGTGCCTACAAAATTGGAACTCAGTTCTCTTAGTTCTGTGTTAGGCTCATATCTTTCTCCAGGCCTTTGGTTAATTTCCAAAATAAATTTTATATGAATTGGGAATTTTATTACATTTTATGAAAGAAATTTCTACTGAACTCCACAGTATTCTCAGAGTGCAGAGCTTGCCATCATTTAGTTTTTGCAGTAAACATAACCCGACAGACTTGTCCAGGCTTGTACTAACACATCACCTGAAATGTTTAGTGCATATTAGATATCTTTGGTAATGATCCTGTGAGAGAAAGATATACTATTTCCACATGTTGTGGCAAATTTCATTAAGCCTTGACGTTCTAATTGCTTCAAGCTTAAGACAATTGTGTTTTTCAGTGCCTCATTTAATTTGATATTTCCTTCTTTCTAAGAATAATATTCAGCAAGTATTCCAGAAGCTCCACGCCTTGTTAAAAGAAGAGTTCAGCAGTGAAGATATCCAGATCATAGCTTGTCCTTCCATGGAACAGGTAAGCTTTTTAGAGATGGTAGTTGAGCTTTAGAAGACCATTTGAAGTAGATTTTTTTTTTTTTTCACTTGAGTTGATCATGGTTTTGTTTTGAGTAATCAGGGTTTTACTTTTGTTATATTTGGCCATATTTTCTACTCTGATGAGAAAATTAAAATTTTGAGTTGCCTTTGGCTACATGATATTGGTATAAGTTTTAAATGGGGTAGGGAGCCAATTAAAATGACAACTGTGTTCTGGATGAAAACCATCTGTCTTTGGAAATGCTAGCCTAGTGAGAGCCAGAGAGCTGAACAAGCTATCTTGAATCATGAATGCCAAAAGCCTCTGAATGATTAAACTAAAAGCAAATGAGTTATGTTAGGACTTAGAATAAATGCTGGAATTTTCTCTTGTCACTGTTGTAAAATCTAGTAGCTGTGTGTGTATGCACAGACATGTACGTATATATATGTATGTCTGTGGGGGATTTGATCTGTCACTCCACCTATTGTAAAATTCTTGAGTGTCCTATTTTGACTTTTCTGCCTTTTTCATGTGCTTATTCAGAATTATGTTTATTGAGTGGATATTATATACAAACACTGTGCTAAGTACTTTTGAGGAGAAAAATGAATAAACAAAATCTTGGCCTCAAAGAGTTTATACTCTAATTACAATAATGATGATAATCATAACTGCCAGCATTTTATAGTTGTTTAAATTTTGCAAAGTATTTTGCATATCTCATTTCATTGCTACAATCATGATATGGATGCTCTTAGAAAAGAAAGCTGAAGCAGAGTTGAAGGGATTTGCCTAGGGTTGTGCTGCTAATAAGTGACTGAGGGAGGCTGGATTTATCTTCCTACAGCACTATGTATCCCCTGAGCCACATGAAATATACCCAAGAAGAAAACATGTTAAATGTCAAATGATTGTATAGCACTGTAGAAGTTGGAGGAAGAAGGGAAGTTGGGTGCATTGGGGTCGTTTGAGAGTAACAGCAGCCAGCATTTATTTAGGGTCTCTCTAATGTACTGAGCTTTTTTTTTTTTTTTTTTTTTTTTAAATTTTTAGTTTACTCTGATCTACAATCTTCTTAAACTGACTTTTTTTATACAATCTTTCTCATTTTCCAAAATCCTAATTATGAGCAAGCTGAACATCTGTGCCTTATTTTAAATAACTATTTAGTATGAAAAATAGTAATCTGTTAGTGTGTGATTAAAGCATTCTTTCGGGCAGCTAAGTGGCATAGTGGTAAGAGTGTTGGATCTGAAATTAGGAAGACTAATTTTCTTGAGTTCAAATCTGGCCTCAGATAATTACTGGCGGTGTGACCCTGGATAAGTCACTTAACTCTGAAATTCCTCATCTGTAAAATGAGCAGGAGAAAGAAACACCAAAACACTCCAATATCTTTGCCAAGAAAACCCTAAAATGAGGTCATGAAAAAGTAGACACTACTAAAATGATTGACAACAGCAAAAGAAATTCTGTTTTTATAAAATAATTCATAGCATGTTTAAAAAAATTTTTTAGTGCACATTTGTAAAATTCAGCTTGTAACTAATTTTTCAAGAATCCTTTTGTTGTACAAAATAATTGGTTCTGTAACTTTGGATTCTGTCATTTGTTTATGCAGCAATTGTTTTTTTTGTACCTTTCATTAAGTTCCTTGAGAGCCAGTGATCAAGTCTCCATGCTGTAAAGTTCCCCATAGTATCCCATACCACTGCTGCTTTAGGAGAAATGTCAGTGCTATTGTGGTCTCTCTAAGTAACAGCATTCCTCTTCAACCTTGATAAAGCTTTCCTTTGCTCCGTTTTGCATCATGAAGAATCATCATGGTTGTATAGCCACTCATATGTCCCTCTCACTTTGCTTTTCAGGTGAACTTGCTGCTGTCTGTGTCCAAATAACTGAGCCCCTTGAACTGTTTGTAAACAAATGAAGATTTGCCAGGCTGGAGCAGGGCTAAGGAGGGTCACCCATGTGGCTTGCAGGACATTGGGGAGGGGAGTGCTTGTGGTGATATCCCCCAGGGCCCATAGCTTACTTGAAAATCCTCTGTGCTTCTCAGCATTGATTACAGAATAAGAACTAAAGGGTAAAAAGTACCAGAAATGCCAAAGATTGACTTGTAAACAGAGATCACTGCCTAATGTTTTTAAAATGGCTATATGATATGCAACTATTAGAAGTTAATCTGTGGACATGCAGTGAAATGATTCCTGGAGAAAATATGTGCAATGAAAGTAGGTTACTAGTTAGGAGTAGTGAAGCAAAACCTTGAGGAAGTTAATTAGAAAGCTTCTAGGAGCGTGGTTGTCTACAATGTTAGACGTTGTTGAACAGATTCCCTGAAAGGCTATTCATAACACTGTGTAATGTTCTGTTTCTGACACCACTTTGTAGCAAAGATGGGGTATTCTGGGAGCATAGTCTGCTTTCCTTAGAATTCAGGGAGTTATCTTTCTATGTTTTATGTAAAGTAGTTGAAAAAAGCAGGTCCTGCAACAAGACCCTAGCATCCCTCCCTGCTCCTTGGACTGCCTTATTGGAGAGCTGATGGAAAAGAGAGAGCTATTGCCAGCTCATAATGGGCATGGGAGGTATCTCTAATGAAAATCTGCAGTGTACACTTGCAGGTGTTTGCGAGCAGCAAGTCCCAATTAAAGCATCTTGTGCTTGGGGAGGCTCTTCTGTGTGGGGAGTGACAGGTTACATGCCTCAGGGTGCACTAACCTCACTTGAACAGCCCCTTGAAGAGCGAATGCTTTCATGGTCTCTGCAGTCACATGATTTGAATCTGTAGCTCTCTTTCAGTGGAATAAATCTTGTTAAAGGAGATAAGAAAGATGGACATAGATGACAAACACTTTAAAACTCACTGCTGTATATCAGGGATCATAAAAGAAATGATGCACATCTACAAATTGATACAAAAGCATAGCTCGTGATTTAGTCTGGGTTTGCAACCAAAGTTATATAGTAGATGTGGCTTGTTTGGGGAAGCTTCTTTACGGCTAGTTAAACATTTGTCCAGAATGACATGCTGAGCAGGGCTCTGGCTTGTGAGTAGGCCCTGATGTGCAGGTAGTAGCTGTCCCTCTTTGTACAGTGACTTTAACACTGCATTTCGCATACCTTTGGTGGCTCCTGCTCATTGTGTAGAAATGTTACATATCCTGACATCCGTTATATAGAGCGGGTCATCTGTTTTTCAAGTCAATTTACATTTGTTGTAGGGTTTGCTTGATTAACTTTTAAGAAGGGAGATTGAGAGAAGTTCAGGCTTGTTTTCTGAAATGAACTAAGAGGGAAGATGTATTTATTCTTCCACTTATTGTTATAAATATATGTTTAAGAACATAGATTGTAAAATATCCATTTTGTATAATATATGTATATTTGGTCTTTTTGAATAGCCTTTTCCAAGAGAAATGAGGGCATGATTTCTGTATAGTAGTACTATGACTGATTTAATTACTTGTACAGAAGAGGGTGTATTCTTAAGGGTCAAAATGTTTAGCAGCGCTCATTCTTGTGTTTTGAATTTTTCATTTCTGAAATGCTCAGAACACCTCTCAAAGTGCTGAATAGTAGTGATCAGACATTTGCTAAATGAATATTTGTTTAAATATGTACAGTTTCAAGGGTTTACTTCTACACATAGTGTATATACTTTCAAATGATTAATTTAAAATGCTTTATATTATCTGGCTAGGAACTTGCAGTTTTTAATAAATGTGGATTTTTTTAAAAATAAAGATTTTGCTTCTTAACTTGTTCAGTTCTTTTATTTGTCTTCAGACTTGTCTTCAAGTTCTTCTGACAAGATGATTGTAATGAAAGATGGAAGTATTAGAGGCTTCTAAAATCTTAATTAAGGCAATTTAATTTTTTCTTTGTTAGCAAGATAGTCATCCTCTCCAAATACTGGCAGTATAGCTAATTACATCAAAAATTCTGCTTTTTTATTGGTAGCAATAAAAGCAAAATTTCTTTACTAGTATTGTAAGCCTACAAAGCTGTAATTGCTTTACATCTGAACAAGAACATCTGAACTTGTTATTCAGGAACTGGTCATATGGGAGCATGGGGTGGTGCCTAAGGAACCTTAATTTTAGGGACTGAGAGGGATAGGAACAAGGACCCCCAGCTGTGGGGGAATCTGGCTGTCTTAGCTTCTGCATTAGTGTGCCATGTGTGTGTAACAGAAAAACGACTGGATTAAAGATACTAGAGCCCACAGTAAGGAAACAAAAGGTAAAAATTTGATAGGAGCAGTCCTCACAGAACTCGTTTTTCATTTTTAATAGACCATGTAAAGTTGGGCAGTAAGTATGCTGTAGTAGATAGTGGCAGCTTTGGAGTTAGTTCCAGACCTGGATCTGATGCCTACCATCTGTGTTACTTGGGGTGAACTTTGAGTTTCATTTTACTCATCTGTAAAATGTGAATGAAAATAATAGTATTTTCAAAACAACCACACAGCACAGATAGTATTTGGGAAGTCGGTTTATCAAAACACACACTAAATGAAAGAACTAATGAACAACTTAGAGTCAAAGGAGTATTCAGGTAATAGAACGAAAATGCTAAAGTTAATTTATAGTTTTAGTGCTCTACCAGTTAAACTATTTGAGGAATCCTTTACAGAGCTAGGTAAAATAATAACAAAATTTATTTAGAACAAAAAAGGAGCTAAGATATCAAAGAGAAGTGATGAAAAAGAAGAAAAATAATGAAAAAAGGAACAGTACTTCTAGAACTCAAGCTACAGTTATAGCCATTATGTAATAATTATATGTATCATATGTTGTAAAGCAGAAATCATCAAAACCATTTATTATGAGCTAAATAGTAAACAGACAAGAATCAGAAATGATGATGCTCAATACAGCATTTAATAAACTTTCAAATAAGGAAAGAACTTCCTTTATGATAATTTCTAGCAAATACAGAAAGCATTCCGACAGAAATTAGGCTTAGGTCAGTGTCATACCATATTCCACAATAACTGCAAAATGAGCTTGTGACCTAAATATTAAAGATGATCTCATAAATACATTAGAAGATTAATAGATCCTTTACTTTTCATATCTATGATTAGGGGGATGAATTCTCTATAGTTAGCATTTATATCAGACTTAGGTGCCAGGCATTGTGCTATATGCATGCTATGATATCTTCATTTATTGAGAACATCAAACTAAACATGATCTTAATATTATCAATTAAGGAATAGAGGCAATTGCAAAAAAAAAATCTTGATTATATGAAATTGCCTTTAAAAGGGAGAAATGGTTGTGGGAGAAAATAGCTTTGTATAAATTAGCTTTGAGTTTGATATCCAAGATGAGCAGAGAGCTAAACATACTTTCTACATATGTACATATATGTATGTATGCACACATGTAAAAACATTTTCAATAGAAGTGGTCAAAGCATATGAAAAAAATACTTAAAAGAATTGCAAACAATTCACTATCATATGAAAGAATGCTTCAAATCGCTTATCAAAATGACCCTGAGGTTTTACTTCACACTCAGAAAATTCACAAATGATGAAAATGTTGGAAAGACAAGTACATTAATGCACTGTTGGAGGACCTGTGAATTGGTACAGTCGGGAAGTAGTATGATTAAAATGTGTATTCTTTAACTTGGAGATTCTAGTGCTGGATGTGTATCCAAAGTAATTAATGATCAAAAAACCCAGAGACACCAAAATATCTATAACAGCCCTTTTTGTGGAAGCAACAAACAAGAAACCAAGATGTCCATCGGTTAGGAATGACTAAATAGTGATTAAACACAGAATCAGAAACCACTCACCTAATAGGCAATACTAGTAGCTAGCTTTTCTGTAGTACCATAAGAGTTTGCCAGGCTTTTTCAAATATCTCATTTGATCCTCACAATAACCCGCTGATGTATAGTGCTTTTTATAAGACTTGTTTTATGAATTAGAATACTGAAGCTGAGAAGTTAAGTAGTTTGACCAAGTTTTTGTTGCTTTTTTTCTGTCATTTCCAGTCAATCATCTCTGACCCCATTTGGGGTTTTCTTGGCAAAGATACTGGAGTGGTCTGCCATTTCCTTCAACTCATTTTACAGATGGGGAAACTAAGGCAAAGAGGATGAAATGATTTGCTTAGGGCCACATAGCAAGCAAATGAGGCCATATTTGTACTCCTGACCCTAAGTCCTGCTCTTCATACCCTGGGCCACCTAAGTGCTCATAAAAATGCTTGGTGCAGTGCTTGGGATTTAGTAAGTGCTATGTTGTCATTCAGTCATTTTTCAGTTTGTCAGACTGATCTCATTTGGGGTTTTCTTGATAAAGATACTGAAGTGATTTGCTATTTCCATCTCTAGATCACTGTATAGATGAGGCAACTGAGGCAGTGTCTAAAACAGGATTTGAACTCGTGTTTTCCTGATTCCAGGCCTAGCACTCTATCCACCTAGCTGCCTTCTACTATTACATGCCCAGATTCAAATTGTGATTAACTTTGAATCCTGTCCAAAGAGAGCAGTGTGTTAATTTTTATGCATTTGAGCAGATGAAGCTTGTCAACCTTTAAAACAAACTAATCCCCCAAAAGCTCCAATCCCCACCCAGTACAAGAGGCTTTGATTTACAGGTCTAAATGCCCCTCAGATCCTACTGCTACAACGGCTTAAGGCCTTTGGCAAATGGAGGGTGGGAAGGGCTTCCAAATGCACCATCACCCAGTTGGTATCCTCGAGAAACTGGCGAGCACTGCGCTGAGCTTCCCGGCACGCAGGTAATTTTCTACTGTGGACATGTGAGAGGAACCCTTTACGAAGTTCTCCAGGTCTAGTCTGGTCTTGTTGTCCAGCTCTTTCATTTTCCTCAGGAGACTCTTTATCACTTGGAATGTCTCCTCCAGTTTGTGGGTTTCCAGGATTGGCTGGTTCTGCAGTTCTATCTCCGACTCAGTGTCTTTTGCCTGCAAGGAGTGGAGTTCCAAAAAGCTGTGTTAGGTCAGCGATGCCATAGACCCCCAGGGTTTCCTTTTCTAACTAGTCCCTGCCCTGGGATTAGGTTGGAGCCTTCCCTGATGTATGGGGTAGCCGTGTATGTACAGCCCTTGAAGGGCATATCAGTGTTGTATTTAAAAGAAATGACAAAGAAACTTTCTGGCACCTTAACATCCCTCTCATACCTTCCTCCTTCCCTGTGCTTCCTCCATTCTCCTGCTCCTCAGCTCCCTTCTGGCTTGTGCCATATCCTCTGGGGTTTGCTCCCCACAGTAATGTCTCTCACTGCCAGGTTTCCACAGGGAACAGGCCCCCCTGAAATTAGAAATCTTTTCTGCCTCTACCTGTCCTTCCACTCCTGCCTCAATCTTAACAAGTCCTAGGAGGTGTGAAGAAGTACTGGATCCTTGTCATATGGGACTAACTCTGGATTTCCAAAGGTGTACGGTTACAAGTGAGAGAAGAGATTTGTCTTCTTGTATGGGGTTAGACACAAAAAAATGTTTTTCTTTAGGATAAAGTCTCAACCTTTTTTTCTGTGACATGTTGGACTCCTTTGGCAGACTGTTGAACCCTCCTTAGGATAATGGAGTTTTTGTTGTTTTGGGTTTTTTTTGCCTACATTCATAGCTGAAGAAAATAACAAATTCTATTTAGAAAATAAAAATAATTTTTTTTCTCCATCCAAGTTCACAGACTACTATGAAGTCTAACCATGGACTCCATAGGAATCCAAGACCCCAGGTTAAGTACTTCTGCTTTAAGGGGAACATGATTACAGCAAAATACAGGTTAATTTTGATGGGAGTGAGTTACTTCACCTCCTTCCCATTTAACTTGGACCCTGTCAAAATAACTGTTGGAATAATTGCTACCTCCTAGGAGATAGTAGTGGATTTATAGCCAAAAGCCCTGGGTTCAAATTTCAGGGCTTTTAGCGGTCTCTAGGACCTAGAACAAGTTACTTTAACCCCTCTGCATTTTAGTTTCCTCATCTATGAAATGAAGGGATTGGATTAGATAGCTTTTAAGAACCTTCCGCTCTATGTTTATGATGATAATAATAATAGCTAACATACATCTATATTATACTTTAAGGTTTGCATAGTACTTTACATATATCATCTCATCTAATAACAATGATGATAATAAGGCAACACTTACACATTATGTGCCAGACACTAATCATTTACAATTATTAGCCCATTTGACCCTCACAGCAACCATGGAGGAATACTATTGCTACCCCCAATTTACAGAGGAGAAACCTGAGGCTTGGGAAAATGATGTGCTTGGAGTCACATGGCTAGTAAGAGTCTGAAGCAGGAGTGACTTAAACCCTAGCCTTTTTTCTATAATTCCAATAATTTCTTTTGGTATTGCCTTTATCCCTCTTTCACTCTCTCCTGGAAAGTTTTCCCTTCTCAAAAGTTTTCTTGGTCCACCTTTTTCTCTACCAGAGGACACATAATGGTTAACTTTAGGGGCTAATTATCCTAGCTCTTGTTTCCTCTGGTTGTTGTTACTTGGATATTCTCTCCCTTTCCACCATTATTAGCCACTGAGTGAATAGAAGAAATAGAGATGAAATATAAACATCAGTTAACTTTTGTGAATTGTTCGCCAGCCTGATTGTGTGTGTGTGTGGTTGTGTGTGTAAGAGTGTAAGGGTAACTAGAATGAGGAGTTGGAGCGGGGTAATGTGTGGATTTAAATAATTGTTTTTGGTCATGTGTTGTCAGGAAACCGAATAGGGATGAATGGATGGATGGGAGGATGGCTGGCTGGCTCAATGTAATGTTCAAAGCATGCTAAAGCTCCTTGGACATGAGTAATGAGCTCAAGGAGTGATGCAGGTAGATGAAAGAACTCTTACCTTGACCTTGGTACCCAGATTTAAGTAGAGGTTTTGCTTGTAGTAACTGAAAGTGATAAACACCTTATCCTGGGTTTTAATGTGAACAGAAAAGCATGGATTGAGCTTGAAGGAAATCGATTGGATAGGGGGTGCATGGACATGTTGATTTGGGTCCCACCAGTTCCAAATCTTCTGTCTTCCATTTTTATCAAAGTAGAAGCCCACATTCAAAGTCAGACACGCCCTAGACCAAGAAGCCCACAGTTAGGCACGTTCCTTTAAAGACAAGATTACTTTTATTGCCTAACTCCTTTTCCCACTCCTGTCTCTCACCACTTGAACACAAATCAGGTAGCTGGGGGCCCATTTTTCTCCTTTGCTAACATGTTACTGTGACTGTGTTGGCAATAGAACCAAACAGATGACATTCCAGTGTTAAACTTCAGGAGAGGGCAGGTAGGTGGCACAGTGAATAGAGCACCAGCCCTGAAGTCAGGAGGACCTGAGTTCAAATCTGGTCTCAGACACTTAACACTTCCTAGCTGTGTGACCTTGGGCAAGTCACTTAACCTCAATTACCTTAGCAAAAAAAAAAAGGATATTCAGGAGAGGGTGGGGAGTGGAAGGCCCTCTCCCAGCTTAGGTAGACCCAATTGAACCTTTCTTCTAAGAAGGTACCTGCTTTAAATTGTGTTTAGATGTATGATGGGGTAGATAGAATGCCTTAGGAAGATGTCAGTTTGAATCAGAGATTGGTCCTATTTTTTTAAATAGATGTTTATGGACATCTTTTGTTGTTCTGTTCCCTAGATTACCTTCTTCACTTATCCCCAGGTTGGGAGCCATTCCTTATAATAGGACTAAAAAAAAAAAAAGGAAATAGAGGAGGGAAAAACCAGCAAAAGTGATCAATCTACTGAAAAAAATTGACCTTATTTACAATATTCCATTTCTGTGTACCTTGTTGTCTGCAAAAGCAAGGGAGTGTTTTCTCATATCTTTTATCTGGGATCAAACTTCTTTTTTTTTAAATTATTTTATTTGCAAAACATATGTATGGGCATTTCTTCAACATTAACACTTACAAAGCTTTCTGTTACAAATTTTCCCCCCTAGTCCCCACCCCTCCCCTAGATGGCAGGAAGTCTACTACATGTTAATTATGTTAAAATACTTGACAGATCGAATATATGTATACATATTTCCACACTTATCATTTTTGTGCAAGAAAAATTGTATCTACAAGAAAGAAATATCAGATAAAGGAAACACAATGCAAGCAAACATCAATCGAGAGCATGAAAATGTTATGTTGTGGTCCACATTTCACATCCCTCTCTCTGGGTGTATATGGCTTTCTTCACTGAACAATTGGAAGTGGTTTGAAACATTTTGTTGTTGAAGAGAGCCATGTCCATCAGAATTGATCATCATGTAATATTATTGTTGCTGTGTATGATGATCTCCTGGTTCTGCTCGTTTCACTCAGCATCAGTTCATGCAAGTCTCTCCAGGCCTCTCTGAAATCATCCTGCTGGTCGTTTCTTACAGAACAATAATATTCCATAACATTCATATACCACAATTTATTCAGCCATTCTCCAATTGATGGGCAACCATTCATTTCCAGTTTCTAGGCACTACAAAAAGGGCTGCCACAAACATTCTTGTGGGATCAAACTTAAGAATTTTACTACATTCAGTTTCAGTTGGTTCAATTTGTGTTAATTGACTAAAATTTATTAAGTGTCTACTACTATGCTAAGTGCTAGGTATACAAACACTACCCAAACAACTAGTACCCATTTTCAAGGAGCTAACAATTTAATGGGGGTAAGAGTGTGCTGATAAATGTTTAATAACTTGTTATTGCTCACTTATGTCCAACTTTTTGTGACTCCATTTGGAGTTTTCTTGGCAAATATACTAGAGAGGTTTGCCATTTCCTTCTCCAGCTTATTTTTACAGATGAGGAAACTGAGGTTAGTAGGGTAAAGTGACTTGTCCAGGGTCACACAGTAAATCTCTGAGATAGGATTTGAAATCAGATTTTCCTGATTTCAGTCCTGGTGCCCTATCTACCCAAGAATTAGCTCTCAAAAAAAAAAAAAAAAAAAAGAAAAAAGTCCACACTATTAAGTTTAATCTTCATAATCTTCATCATTAACAAGTCTCTCTATCATTTAGTCAACAAAACAATAAATTAATCTCTTATTTATAGTATTGTGAATTTCTGAGGTTTGTAAAGGCTTATGCTGACAGTATTAACAATTGGCTCTTCTGAACCTGTCTGAGCTGACATAATAAGCAAATAACTGTGTGCAAATGACATAAACTGGGAGTAGTTTCAGAAAGAATTCAGCTAGGTAGGGAACATATAACCAGAAGTCAGAAAGATCTGAGTTTAAATCTTGTCTCAGATATATACTAGCTATGTGACCCTGGGTGCCTCATTTTCCAAGTCTGTAAAATGAACTGGAAAAGGAAATGGCAAACCATTTCACTATTTGCCAGGAAGCTCCTAAATGAAGTCACAAAGAGCGAGACATGATTGAAGTGAATGAACAATGACATTCTGGTGCTGTCTAGTCAGTGACACTTAAAAGCCTGTTTAAACCCACCTTAATTATGTCAGATACCTACCAGGGGAGTAATCTCCTGGGAAATTTAGGGTGTGGGGATAGGTACCGGGGAGATCATTTAGTTCTTAAAGATTTAGCAAGTGACCCTCTCAAAAAAAAATTCCTCAAATCAAAAACAAAATCTCTCTGCCTTTCCCAAGGAAATTTTTAAAATTTGAAAATATTGTCCATTCTTTGAAACACCGAATTCAAAATCCTTTTTAGAGGCTCAAAATCTCATGGAAGAATTGCATTAATATCTCAGCCTGATAAATGGAGGATGAAATAAGATCAGCAGCATCATATATTGTAAATATTGGTGAGGTGAATATGAGGATCATTGGTAAGTGGTATTGATTCCCCAGGTTGGAGATAATGTATTCTCTAAGTTCATTCTCAGGAGGAAATAGTTCATTTTCCTCAAAGATTTTCTCTTTTTTTGTCAAGTTGTTTTTTAGTCATTTTTGAGTCGTGTCTAATTCTTTGTGACTCCATTTGAGGTTTTCTTAGCAAAAATACTGCAGTGATTAGCCATTTCCTTCTCCAGCCCATTTTATAGATGAGGAAACTGAGGTAAATAGAGTTAAGTGACTTGTCCAGGGTGACCCAGATAATAAGTATCTGAGGTCAGATTTGAATTCAGGCTTCCTGACTCCAGGCCTGGCAGTCTACCCATTGGGCTACCTAGCTGCCTTCTGACAAGATCCTCACCTATAAAATGAGGGGTGTTAGGCCACCTGGTCTCTCTCAAGTTCCCTTTTTAGTTCTGTCGCTATGATCCGAAGAGGAAGGATGCATCGGCAAGGTGATTTCAGTGCTCCTATATGGGGTTTTTTGGAGGGTAGTTCTTTGTATCTGTGCCATCTTCCTTTTTATGACAGCAGGGACTTCCAGCCCTCCTAATCCTGTGGATCTGGATGGGGAATTCTCTCTCCCCTGCTTATGTTAGCCCAGAGGCAGAGCCTTTGCCCCCATATTGACTCTAAACCATTTCTCCCAAAGTTTGACCCCCAAGATTTTTTTTTGGAATTTCTGTGGGATTTATGATTTCTATTTGACTATAAAGGAAGAAAAGGCATATTCAGAGAGGTTATGTTTAAGCTAAGAATAAAATCCAGGCTCTCTGAATCTCAGACTAAGATAACATATTTTTGCCACAGTGCCTCTCTGCAGGCCCCAGAAAACTGCTCATCCTAGCCAAGCTTACCAGATGTTTTCATCTTTGTCATAGAAGGTAGCATGTCCCTGGTTGTTGAGGATGCCCTGTAGCTGTAATTGTTCTTCATCTTTGAAAATCATATAGATGAAAAAGCCAGTGTCTTCTGCATCACAGATCACCATTGCTATGTTCCCTGATGGATAACTGGGAAACTGTTAAGGCACACTCAGTCAATTTGGGATCTACTTAAAAAATAAACCTATCCAGAACACACCCAAGAGGAGGCGAGGGCTCAGTAAAAAATCCAGATGTGGCAGAGCAAGGTTTGCTGTCCCTAACTAGTGTGCAGTCCCCGGTGTGAACTATTCTTGCCATCATGTCTCAAAGTTAAGTATTTCTTGCCCAAACAGATACTAAATCTGACCTGTCCCATCTGGAAAGAAAATGGAGAGCAGCTTAGAGATAGAATCGTTACCGTGAAGACCCTTGTAAAATGTTGGAACACCAAACCCTCGGTGAACCTGGGGAAAAAGGAAAAACCAGTTAAGACACTGCAATGTCTGAAGTTTGACCCCAAGTTGCTTAAGTTGTGATCCAGTTTTCACTCTCTAAACATGTCTTAGTTAAATTATTAAACACTAACTCACACAACTGGCTCTGCCACTTAATGAGCTGAGTAACCTGTGTATTGGACTATAGGAATTAGGAAGAGCTGGGTTCAAATCCTACCACAGGTAGAGATACCTCCTGTCTCTCCCACATTCACTATCATTTGTCATCATAGAAGGAACTGGAGGGCAACTAGATGGTGCAGGGGATGAAGCACTGAGCTTGGAATCAGAAAGATTTATCTTCATGAGTTCAAATCTAACTGTGATCCTGGGAAAGTAATTTAACCTCTGTCTATGTTTACTCTGTAAAAGGAGAGGGTTGCATTTGCCTGTCTAGGGTCTCTTTGAGCTCTCAGTTGGGCTTCAGTTTCCTGTTCTACAGACCAGAGAAATTTCTAATTCAGTTTTATTTATATATGGAGGCTCTGTGCCTTATGGAGTTAAGATTCTAGACATGAAGGACATGACTGCTTTGAGTGAAATATTCTGCTTTTTTTTTTATTGAGGGGAGAAAGGGAAAGAGAGAAATGCTAGAGCTTTCTATGATGAATTCCAGCCCTTTAAATTTTGTGCTAGATTTTCCCCAAAGGCAGATCTAGCCCACCTTCAAGTGAATAATGACCGCACTATCATTTCCCCTAGGAGAAGCCCGTATCTCCTTTCCTCTGGACTATTGTCTAGCCTCATTGCTGACCTCTCAGCCTCCAGTCTTATCCATCCTCCACATGGACTCAAAATTCTATTTCTTCAGCACAAGTTTGACCATGTCACTCACAGCTCATTTTATAGATGAGGAACTGAGGCAAACAGTTAAGTGACTTATCTAGAGTCACACAGCTAGTATTTCAAGCCAGACTTGAACTCATGAAGATGAATCTTTCTGATTCCAAGCCCAGTGCTTTATCCATCTATCTGTCCTCCAGTTTACTTTGAAAGAAAATAAATGATTCTGAATATGGGAGAGTTAGGAGAGAGGATGAATTGACTTCGTGTCATTAAGGAAAATAAATCATTCCAGATGGCCCTTCTCTGCACTGCTCTGGGGAAGGAGAGTCTCTGGCCCTCATTCCTTGTAGCTGACAAGTTTCTGTGTGTTCTTAGGTCAGGGTGATTGATTTCATTCATAAAACAGCACATGTTTATTTTGTGGTGCTTTTTGGCTCAGGAAGAGAGATCAAAATGATTATCTGTGTATGAAGAAAACAAATATAGTCTTTGATATGGTGTTCCTCTACTATTATTTTTGGGAGAAAAAGTGAAATCAGGGATTTGAAGAGAGGAGCCTTTTCTGTTTTGAAGATTAGGAATGTAATGACATTTTCAAAGGTTCCCTTTATAACATGGGGTGTGGAGCACACCCATTTGTAGTGCCTTACACCTCTCATCTAGGTGGGTTACAATGGACACAGACCTCCATTCATTCTACTTGGCTAGTTCCTTTGCCCATTCTGACAGGTTTGTGATCCCTAGGGACAGACTATTCAGATTCTCTCAGGATCTTGGGATCAACTGTTGAGAGGGAATGCTCTCCCGCTACTCATCACTCTAGCCCTTGAGCCCCTACTAATACATTTTTATTTATTCAATCAGCCAATAACAATAACCACACTTTTAGATCTTAAAATTAAACATTTACTTAATAGGGCAAACTATCAATACACTAATAAGACAATCTCATAAAGATCTTATAGAGAAGAGAAATAATTATATCCGTTGGTATTTTCTGTTTATTTCCTTTTATCTAATTTTTAATCTTGGAATCATTCTCATCTCCTCATTCTTCCTCATCATTTATATCTAATAAAATTCCAAAATTTGTCAATTTTACCTTCATCACATCTCTCATATCCATCCTCTGCCTCTCTGTTCATAAACTACTTCTCTAGTTCAGGCCCTTATCAAATCTCACTTAGGTGGTTACTACCATAGCCTTTTAAATGGCATTTCTGCTTCAAGTCTCTCCCCATTCTAATCCATCTTCCACACAGTAATGTGATTATTTTTAACACCTGCTCAGCAAATTCACTATCCTACTCTCTATAGTGAATCTTCCAAATCTTTTCCATCCCTTATTAAACCTCCCTTGGCTGCCCTCCTCCCAACCTCTCAGCCTAATGCCTTATTCTACTGTCCTCATATTGCACAGAAAAATTGGGGGCTTTTGCTGTAAGCTCTCTCTTCTCTCCTTCTTATCTCATGTTTTTCAGATGCCTTCTTTAACTATTTCCTCCTTCACCCCTGTCTCACATGAAAAAGTGATTCTCTTTACTAAGGCAAACTCCTCTGCCTGCACAAGAGATGCTAATTCTATCCTGTCTCCTCCAACAAACTTTCCCCTTTGTCTTCTCCACTCTCTCACTTACCTTCAATTCCTTCCTTCTCTCCTCCATTCTCAAAAATTCCCCACTTCATTCTTCCCTCTGTATTAATTACCATCCTATCTCTCTCTTCACTTTGTGACTAAACACCTTGAGGAGGCTGTCTACAATAAATACCTCTACTTCCTCTCTTTTCACTCTTCTAATTCCCTACAATCCCCAACTTCATCCCTCCTCTCAATCTTCTCTCTTTAAGTTTATCCACAGATCACCCAATTGCCAAATCCAGTGGCCTTTTCTCAATGTTCATCCTTCTTGATTTCTCTTAGTACTGTTGATCATTCCCTTCTTGATTTCCTCATTTCTCTAGGTTTTGGGGACACCATTCTCCCCTGGTCTTTGTCCCTGTCTCTTTTGCTGGATCCTCCCCTGATCCATGGGCATACCATGGGATTATGTCCTGTAATCTTACCTATTCTCTTCTTTTTCCCTTGGTGGTCTCATAAACTTTCATAGATTTAATGATGTCTATACTCACATTTACCTATCTTGCCCTATTTTGACCTCCAATCTTATTTCTTTAGCTGCCTTTCAGACATCCAGAACTGGATGTACATTATACACCTTAAACTCAACAAGGTCAAAACTGAACTCATTATCTTTCCCCCTGAGCCCATTCCTTCTTCCAAACTTCCCTAATGCTGTCAAGGGATTTTCCTAAAGTGCAAGTTCAGCCATGTCATCACATACCCTTCCACACCATACCTCTTCCTCCTCTGACACTAAATCAACTCCAGAGGCTATCACACCTCCGGGATCAAATGTAAAATACTCCATACTTCATAATCTAACACTCTCCTCCACTGTCTTTCCAATTCTCCTACACCTTACACCCAATCATGTACACTTTGTTCTAGTGACCTAGGCTTCCTTGCTATTCCATGAATAAAACCCTCCATATCTTGATTCTGGTCATTTTCCCTGGTTGTCCCCCATGCCTTCAATGCTTTGAGGCAGTCCAATTATTCTTATGTTTTCTCTTCTTGATCTGTTCTCCAGATCTGTCGTTTTCCTCATAAGATATTTCATATTCTGTTGTATTTTCTCATTTTTTATAATCTGTTTTGTTATTTCTCAGTCTCTCATACCTTCACTGGCTTCCCCTTGCCCAATTCTAATTTTCAAAGAATATTTTCATCTTTGATACTCTGTACCTCCTTTTTAGTTGGTTAACTATTTTTTTCCATAATCTTCTTGTTTTTCTTGGATGGTTTTTATTTTTCTTTTCTAGTTTTTTCCTCAATATCTCTCAGTTGATTTTTAAAATTCTTTTTTGAATTCTTCTATAAATTCTCTTTGGGCAGGGAACCATCTCACATTACTCTTTTTTTTTTACTAAAGTGTCTTCCTCTGAAGATGAACCCAAGTCTTCCCTTTTCTCATAATTTGTTTCAATGGTGGGTTTTTTTTGGCAGGTTCGTTATTTTTTTAAATAAGAGGTATTAGTGTAAGCACCTTTAATTGTAGGATAGGGGGGATGGTGCTTCAGGTTTCTTTCTGCTCTCCCCAAACCAAGAGCTCCCCCACTTCTGCCAGTGCCCACAGCCAGCATTGTCCTTGCCTCACTGCTTCTGCACTCCCAGGGCTGCATCTCTGCAGCACAGCTGGGCCAGGTGTTTCCCAATCAGCTAAGGTTGGCTCAGTTTTCCTGGACTCGACTGTGCAAAGAGTCTGGGAAGTGAAAGTTAGGCTTTGGCCACACCATACTAGCCCCAAGGGTCCCCACTTGGTGTTTCTGAGGAGCTAGCCTGAGGTGTTTATACTTCAGACATATTAATCACTGCCTGGGGTCTTCAGATCTTCTCAGGGTGTATCAGGAGGACCCCCATTCTGCCCCAAGTCTTCTTGAGTTTTCACCAATGTTTTCCTTGAAGTGCAAATTTGTTCAGAAATCTGGAGAGCTTGAAATTTACTCTGCCATCTTCCCAGAATCCTCCCTCCATTCTTTTCTTAAGATCATCAAGTCACAAAGAATCTTCCAAGGCCTTGAGTAATTGCACTCCTTCTATGATCTTTGATGAGGACAGAATTTACACATATAAAATCTCTCCATATTATAATAAAGCAATTTATTCTTGTATAGTCCTTTGTCATTGTTAATTCATATTTATCTTTTTATATATTTCTTCACTCCTAGGTTTGTACTTCAAAGTTTCTCTGTAGCTTTGGGTTTTTTAATTAGGAATGCTTGGAAGTCCTTTATTCATTAAAGATCCATTTTCCTCTGCTGTAGAATTATACTCAATCTTGCCAGGTAAATTATCTTTGGCTATAAGCCCATATCCTTTGCCTTCTCTCCAAGTTCTCTTCTTTGTAGTGAAGACCACTAAATCATGTGAGGTCCAGATTGTGGCTCCTTAGTATTTGAATTCTTTCTTTCTGGATGCTTACAGTGTTTCTTCTATGACTTGGAAACTCTAGGTTCTAGCTGTGATGTTCCTGACAGTTTTCATTTGAATTTTCTTTTAGGAGGTGACCAGTGATTTCTTTTTTCCTCCACTTTGCCCTCCAGTTCTAAGAAATCAGAGCAACTTTCTTTTGAGTTTTCTCAAAATAGGATGTTTAGGAGTGGAGCCAAAATGGTGGAGAGAAGCCAGGAGGTTGCTTGAGATTTCCCCAGTTTTCCTTGGAAACAATGCTAAATCAAGCCTCTGAACCAAGAATAGGGGATGTCTGGCCCACATGGGAAGTATAAGACCTGCAAACTCATTTGCTTTGATCCTGCCAAGGCAACTGCAGGCAGAGATGAGCTGAAAACTAGATACAACATCCTCACACCGTTTAAGTTCTATAAATTGATAATTTAGTATGGCCTACAAATAATGTTATAAATATCCACATGACCCTTGGCAGAAAAAGTTTCCCTATCCCTTCTTAAAACATATTATGGAGTGACAGAACCCACAAAAAGATGGAGTGAAACACTTTTCCAGCTTAAAATAACTTAAAAGGCTTTAGGAAAGATCTTTCTCAGTAAAAGAGGAGCATGGCCCAGCACAGGCACAATGCAGGCAATTTACCAGGAAGGAGGCTGTTAGCCGCAACGCAGATCAGCAGCTGAGACCTTGGTCCTGGTTCACTAGGCCAATTGTGGGGTCTCCAGCTCCAGTGCAGAAGGCAAATTGTGAACCTTGGAATCCTGACCCAACAGATGTGACTTGGCCAGGCCAACCTAGGGCAGTGGGCAAGCTGCCAGTACCTCCAGCACCAGAGCAGAAAGCCAGTGGCAAGGCTCCTGTCTCCCAACCAAAAAAATCTTGGAACAGTGATCCCTGTGCTCTAGAGGAAGAGCTCAACTTTAAAAGTGAGCAAAAAACCCCAAAACACAAAAAGAGCCCTGATTATAGAAAGCTACTATAGCAACAGGGAAGATCAGAACACAAACTCAGAAGACAGCATTCGCAAAATGCCTACATGTGAAGCCTAAAAGGGAATAGGAATTGGTCTCAAGCTCAAAAAGTTCTCTTGGAAGAGCTCAAAAAGGATCTTAAAAATCAAATAAGAGAGTAGAAGAAAAATTGAAAAAAGAAATGAGAATTATGCAGAAGAATTATGAAAAAAAGTAGCTTGCAAAAGGAAGCACAAAATTGACTGAAGAAAATGTTATTTAAAGGTTAAGAGTTTATCTCCCTATATGGGAAGATGATACTTTTAACTTTTGAGAACTGTATCTTTATTAGGAAAGTTAGAAGGGGTATGCATAGATTAAATGTGTTTGTTTACTTTGTGTGATGATATGAAAAAGAATTTAAGGGATGGGAAAAGGATTGTGCTGGGAGAAGAAGAAAGGGGAGGTAAAATGAGGTAAATTCCAATACAAGAAGAGATAACAAAAAACCTATTACAGTATAGGGAAAGAAGGGAAGGAGATGATATTGTTTGAACCTCAATCTCATCGAATTTGGCTCAAAGAGGGAATAACATACACAATTGTTTATAGAAATTTATTTTACCCTATAGGAAAACTGAAGGAAAGAAAAGGGAGGAGAGGCTTATACAAGGGAAAGAAGAAGTAGAAGGGGAAAGGGGAAAGAAAAGAGGGCAGTTTGAGGAAGGTAGGGGTCAGAAACAAAACATTAGTGAGGAGGGACAAGGTGAAAGGAGAAAGAAAATTATAAATGGGAAAATATATAGTAATCAAATTGAAAGTGATTGAATGGGATGAACTCTCATAAAATGGAAGTGGATAGCAGAGTGTATTAAAAGCCTGAATCCAAAATATGTTATTTACAAGAAAAACTTTTGAAACAGAGAAATGCACACAGAATAAAGGTAAATGGCTGGAGCAGAATATATTATGCTTCAGCTGATGTTAAAAAAAAGAGCAGGAGTAGTAATCTTAATCTTAGACAAAGGAAAAGCAAAAATAAATCTAATTAAAAGAGATAAGGAAGAAAACTACAACTTGCTAAAGGGTGCCACAAACAAGGAAGTAATATCAGTATTAAACATATATGAAAAAGTGGTATACTATCCAGATTCTTAGAGGATAAGTTAAGGTAGTTACAAAAGGAAGAAATAGACAGAAAAACTTTACAGTGGGGAGATCAACCTTTCTCTCAGACCTAGATAAATTTGATCACAAAATAAGAAAAAAGTTAAAGAGGTGAATAGAGTTTGGGAAAAGTTAGATATGATAGATCTCTGTAGAAAACTGAATGGGAATACAAAAGCATTTACTTTTTCTCAGTGGTGCCTGACACCCACCTCAAAACTGACTATATACTAGGACATAAAAACCTCAAATTAAATGCAGAATGGCAGAAATATCAAATGCATATTTTTCAGATCACAGTGTAATGGAAAATTATGTGTAATAGTGAACCATGGAAAAATGGACCAAAAATTAATTGGAAACTATTTATCCTAATTCTAAAGATTAAGTGTGTCAAACAACAAATTATAGAAATAATAATTTCATCCAATAGGTTAACAATAATAAGACAACATACAAAATTTATAGGATGTAATCAAAGCAGATCTTAGGGGATATTTTACATCTCTAAATGCTTACATAAATAAAACAGAGAAAAGGGAGATCAACAAATTGAGCAGTTAGAAAAAAGTTAGAAAAAGAACAAATTAAAACCCCCCAATTAAATACCAAATTAGAAACTCTGAAAATCAGTGGAGAGATGAACAAAACTGAAAGTAGGAAAAATATTGAACAAATAAATAAAGCTATGATTTGTTTTTATGGAAAAAAACAATAAAATAGATATGCCTTTGGTTAATTTGATTAGAAGTGAAAAAGTAAACCAAATTACCAGTATAAAAAATGAAAAGGGTGAATTCATCACCAACGAAGAGGAAATTAAAGCAATAAAATTAAGACAACTCTGAGATACCACTACACACCTGTCAGATTGGCCAAAATGACTGGAAATGATAATGATAACTGTTGGAGGGGATGTGGGAAAACTGGGACACTGATACATTGTTGGTGGAACTGTGAACGGATCCAACCATTCTGGAGAGCAATCTGGAACTATGCTCAAAAAGTTATCAAACTGTGCATACCCTTTGACCCAGCAGTGTTTCTACTGGGCCTATATCCCAAAGAGATTTTAAAGGAGGGAAAGGGACCCACATGTGCAAGAATGTTTGTGGCAGCCCTTTTTGTAGTGGCAAGAAACTGGAAATTGAAAGGATGCCCATCAATTGGAGAATGGCTGAATAAATTATGGTATATGAATGTTATGGAATATTATTGTTCTGTAAGAAATGACCAACAGGAGGATTTCAGAGAGGCCTGGAGAGACTCGCATGAACTGATGCTGAGTGAAATCAGCAGAACCAGGAGAACATTATACACAGCAACAAGACTATACGATGATCAATTTTGATGGACATGGCTCTCTTCAACAATGATGTGATTCAAACCAGTTCCCATTGTTCAGTGATGAAGATAGTCATATACATCCAGAGAGAGGCCTGTGGGAACTGAGTGTGAACCACAACACAGCATTTTAACGCTTTCTGTGAATATTTCCATGCATTTTGTTTTCCTTCTTAGGTTGTTTTTTCTTCTCTTTCTAGATCTGATGTTTCTTGTGCAGTAAGATAACTGTATAGATATGTATACATGTATTGTATTTGTCATATAATTTATCCTATTTAGCATGTTTTGGATTACCTGTCATCTGGGGGTGGGGGTGGGGGGAAGGAGGGGAAAAGCTTGGGAAAAAAAGTTTTTGCAAAGGTCAATGTAGAAAAATCACTCATGTTTTGTAAATAAAAAGCTTTATAAAAATAAGTTTTAATAAAAAAAAGAAATTAAAGCAATAATTAGATGCTATTTTGCCTAACTGTATGCCAATAATTCTGACAATCTAATTGAAATGGATGAATAATTACAAAAATATGTTACCCAGATTAACAGAAGATGAAATAGAAAAAATACCCCCCACTTTAGAAGAAAAAAATTAAACAAGTTGTCAATGAACTCTGTAAGAAAAAATATCCAGGGCCAGATTGATTTACAAGTGAATTCTACTAAAGAATTAAAGAAACAATTCCAATACTGTATAAACTATGTGAAAAATAGGCAAAGAAGGAGATCTGGCAAATTCCTTTATAACACAAATATAGTGTTGATACCTACCACCGGGAAGAACCAAAATAAAGAAAGAAAATTATAGGCAATTCTCTAATAAATATTGATGCAAAAATTTAAATAAAATATTATCAAAGAGATTAATACACTACGACCAAGTGGGATTTATATCAGTAATGCAAGGCCAATTCAGTATCAGGAAAAATATCAGCAAAATTGGCCATATTGATAACAAAACCAATAGAAATAATATGGTTATTTCAGTAGATGCAAAAAAGCTTTTGATAAAATACAGGACCCATTTCTATTAAAAACACTAGAGAGCATAGGAATAAATGGAGTTTTCCTTAAAATGATAAGCAGTGTCTATCTAAAGACATCAGCAAACATTGTATGTAATGGGGATAATGCTAGAAGCATTTTCAATAAAATCAAGGGTGAAACAAGGATATCTGTTATCACCACTATTATTCAATATTGTATGAGAAATGTTAACTTTATCAATAAGAGAAAAAAAGAAATTGAAGAAATTATACCAGGCAGTTTGGAAAGAGAACTATCACTCTTTGCAGATGACAATGGTATACTTAGAGAAAGAATCCTAGAGTTTCAATTTAAAAAAAAAAAAAAACGCTTAAAGAAATTAACTTTAGCAAAGTTGTAGAATATAAAATAAACCCATATAAATCATTAGCATTTCTATAAATTACCAACAAAATCCAGCAGCTAGACATGAAAAGAGAAATTCCATTTTAAATAACTACAAACCTTACAAAATATTTGGGAGTCTACCTGCCAAGACATATTAAGAAAGTATATGAACACAATTGTAAAGTCAGATTTAAACATTTGGAAATCAATTGCTCATGGGTAGGCTGAGCTAATATAATAAAAGTGATAATTAATGTACTTATTTGGTGCCATACCAATCAAACTGCCAAAAAATTAGAAAATTTGTCCGGAAGAACAAAATGCCAAGAATATCAAGGGAATTAATGGGAAAAAATGCAAAAGAAGGTGACAAGTTGTACCAGACCTAAAACTATTATAAAGTAGCATTCATCAAAACCATATGGTATTGTCTAAGAAATAGAGTGGTGGATCAAATTGGTTAGGTATTGATTATAATAAAGATTATAGTAATATAGTATTTGATAGAACCAAAGACTGCAACTTCTGGAATAAGACAAAAACTTCTGGGAAAACTGGAAAATAGTATGGCAGAAACTAGGTATAGACCAACATCTCATACTCTATTCCAAAATAAAGTTGAAATGGGTTCATGATTTAGACATAAAGGGTAATACTACAAGCAAATTCGGAAATATCTTTAGAGAAGAGAGCAATCTGTGACAAAATAAGAAATAGAGAATATTAAGAAATGCAAAAAAGATATACATTAAATTAAAAAGGTTTTGCACAAACAAAACCAATGCAGCCAAGATTAGAAGAGAAACAGAAAGCTGGGAAACTATTTTACAACTAGTATTTCTGACAAAGGCCTCATTTATCAAACATGTGAATAATTGAGTCAAATTTATAAGAATACAAGTCATTCCCAATAGATAAGTGGTCAAAGGATATGAACAAGCAATTTTCAGATGAAGAAATTAAAGCCATCTATAGTCATGTGAAAAAATGCTCAAAATCACTATTGATTAGAGAAATGCAAAGTAAGACAATTCACTATATACCTCTCAGATTGGCTAAGATGACAGGAAAAGATAATGATAAATGTTGGAGGGGATATGGGAAAACTGGGACATTAATATATTGTTGGTGGAGTTGTGAACTGATCCAATCATTCTGGAGAGTGATTTGGAACTATGTTCAAGGAACTATAAAACTGAATACCCTTTATTGAATCTGTATCCCAAAGAGATCATAAAAAAGGGAAAAGGATCCACATGTGCAAAAATGTTTGTAGCAGCCCTTTTTATAGTGCTGGCAAGGAATGGAAACTTGAGTGGATGTCTGAATGGCTGAATAAGTTATGGTATATGAACGTAATGGGATATTATTGTGCTATAAGGAACTATCAGCAGGATGATTTCAAAAAGGCCTGTAGAGACTTACATGAACTGATGCTAAATGAAGTGAGTAGAACCAAGAGGGCATTCTACACAGCAACAATATTATGTAATGATCCACTCTGATGGACGTAGTTCTTTTCAATAATGAGATGATTCAGACCAATTCAAATAGACTTGTGATGGAGAAAGCCTTCTGCTTCCAGAAAGAGAACTATGGGAACTGAATATGGATGACAACATAGAATTTTCACCTTTTTTCTTGTTTGCTTGCTTTTTTTCTTATTTTTTTTTCCTTTTTTGATTTGATTTTTCTTGTGCAGCATGATAAATGTGGAACTATGTTTAGAAGAATTGCACATGTTTAACCTATATTGGATTACTTGTTGTCTAGGGAGGGGGGTAAGGGAAAAGGAGGGAAAAAATTGGAACAAAAGGTTTTGCAAGATGAATGCTGAAAACTATCTTTGCATGTATTTTGAAAATAAAAAGCTATTATTTAAAAAAAACATCTCTGAGGTACCACTTCACACCTATCAGATTGACTAAGATGACAGGAAAAAAATGATAAATGTTGGAAGGGATGTGTGAAAACTGGGACACTAATGCACTGTTGGCAATAGTGAACTGATCTAACCATTCTGGAAAACAATTTGGAACAATGCCTGATGGGCAACCAAACTTTGTATACCCAGCAGTGTCACTACTGGGTCTGTACCCCAAAGAGATCACAAAAGATGAAAAAGGACCCACATGTGCAAAAATGTTTACAGCAGCTCTTTTTTTTTTTGTAGTAGCAAGGAATTGGAAATTGAGGGGATGCCCATCATTTGCAGAATGACTTGAGTTGTGGTATATGAATGTAATGGATTACTAATGTTCTATAACAAATGATGACCAGACTGATTTAAAAAAAAAAAAACCCTGAACTTACATAAACTGATGTTGAGTGAAGTCAGCAGCGCCAGAAGAACATTGTATACAGTAACAAGATTGTGTGATGTTCAACTATGATAGATAAGTTATTTCAGCAATACAGTGATTCAAGATAATTTCAATAGACTTGTGTTGGAAAACGTCATCCACATACAGAGGAAAAACTATGTAGATGCAGATCAAAGCATACTATTTTCACTATTGTTTTTTTCTTTCTCGTGATTTTTACCTTTTGTTCTGATTTTTTCTTCACAACATGATTAATATGGAAATGTTTAAAATGATTGTAACATATATAACATATCAGATTGCTTGCTGTCTTTAGAAGGGGAGGGGGGGAAAGGATGGGAGGAGAAAAAAACTGGAACTCAAAATCTTAAAAAAAGAAATGTTGAAAACTATCTTTTCCTGTAATTAGAGAAAAATACTAAGTGAAAAGAAAATAGAATGTCTGGATTCTTTTTATAATAAAGTTATAATAGCATAATTATTTTTAATTTTTTTTCTTTTTTTATATTTTTTCCATGTCATTTTTCTTTTATTTTATTAATCTTTTGGCATTGTTTTCATATTTCTTATTCTCTTATGGAGTCATTGATTTCTATTTGGTTTATTTGGATTTGTAGTGATTTATTGCTTGGGCAGAGTTTTATACTTCATTTCTCAAGCTGTTAATTAGTTTCTTTTCCAATTCTTTCGTTAAGCACTCTCATTTAATTTTGTAAAAAAAAAAATTATTTAAAAATTTAAAGTCTTGTTTTAACTCTTGCTTCAGCTTTTCCAGGAATTCTACTTGAATTTTTGTCCAGGCTGTGTTTTTCTCTAAGGCTTTGCTTGTAGATTTTTTGAAATCATTTTTTTTCCTTTAGGGTGTGTGTCTTGAGCTGACCTGCTGCCAACATAGCTCATTATGATGAGGTTCTTGTTTTGTTTTGTTTTGTTTTCCCATTCTTCCAGTCTACTTCTTAGCTTTGGACTTGATATTAAGGGTGGACCTACTTTTGGAAGGGAGCCAAGTTTGAGCTGGTTCTATTTCTGCTTTCTTAGAGTATGTTATTACAGGATCTCAGGGACAGGCTGGGTACCTGCAAACTTTCATCACTCCCAAAGTGGTCTGACTCAGCTCAAAGACTGATCACTGCTCCATTCTAGTCTGAGCTCTAACAGTTCCTGAGCTGGAATTGAGTTCTAGCCTGAGCTCACTGCTGCTATAGTCAGCCCATATCAGTCAGCTGGAAAGCTCTATTTATTCAGTGGCAGAATTGTAGGCTCTCCTTGGTCTACAATTCTTGACCTGGTTATTTTTCTGTAGATGCTGGAAATGAGATCTTTCTCTGAGCCTGACTGCTACTGATGCTGAACCTTTCTTGGTACATCCCCCAGGCCATCCCTGCTGAGAATGCCACTCTTCATCATGTCCCCTTTAAAGTCCAGGTTGGACAGGGTAGTGTCTGATAAAACTGCCAGTTCCCACCTGTCTCTGTGAGGGTGCCCAAGGATGAGTTTGAAGTTGTCCCAGTAGAAGTCTAGGACCTTCTCTTGCTCTGGGGCATGATCTTTCCTTGGCCATTGATTTAAATAATGTGGAGTTTAGTTTGATTCCCTCCCCAGTGTCTGTAGAGCACTCTCTTTCTCTGAATTTCTCCATCAAGATTTGTTTCCTAGATCATTTAGAGAAGTTCTTCGAAAGGGGGAAACACTGATTCATCCCTTTCTGCCATCTTGGCTCATCCCTTTCTCTTGACTGGATAATTTTTAGAGACTTTCTAGTTTGCTACTCCTGTCACCTCACTGTGATGTGACAGCTACCACAACCAGACTCTTCATCTGAAAATGCTCTACATCAAACCCAGGTCCCCAATGGCTCTGTGCCTTTGACTGAAGAGCATTTCTCAAACCTCATCAGACCACCACTGACTGCCTATGTCCATTATCCCCCCCATTCTCTACCAATAAACTATTTTTCATCTTTCCTACTGTATCCACCAAATTCAGCACTAAACTTGTGCTGGTTTTTACCAGTCTTGATAAATGTGGACAGAGTTGTGCCTTTACCTGTACAAAGGAATGAAAGAATTCTCTGATCTTGTTGCCTACCTTAGTAATCTCTTTTAACCATTCTTCATCCATTACCACCAAGTTATGGATAGATGGAGGAGACTCCTTTGGGATGTAGGTTATACGATACTCTTGTACATTTTTCACATCTTTTAGATAATTAGTGCTTCCCCCTGTAATGATGGAGGAAGAACAAGACTTAGTGAAACTTTCACAGGTTTAGGAAAAGAAATAGGATCCCTCAGTAGTATCTCATAGACTCAGCTATGATTTTAGAGGTCACCTAATTCCAGCCCCTCATTTTGTAGCTGAGGAAACTGAGGTGCAGATTAAGTGATTTGCTTAGAGTTACACAGTTAACAAATGTGTAAAGTAAAATTAAACCCACATTCCTGACTCTCTAGAACTTTTTCCATGTACTGTTTCTTCTGAGGTACCTGAACTCTTGATTAATGGTAATTTGAGGCTTGAGAAGAATTTAAGTGCCTTATTTATTTTCTGGCCAGGTTTGAGTTTATTTACTGCAATTACTTGGTACTAATTTTCTTTTTTTATTCAAGATTTTTATTTTTAAAACATATGCATGGATAATTTTTCAACATTGACCCTTGCAAAACCTTGTGTTCCAAATTTTTCCTCCTCTTCCTACCACCCCTCCCCTAGATAACAAGTAATCCAATATATGTTAGCCATGTTAAATTGGCATTAATTTTCAAAGCAAAAAAAATCAGAATAATCAATATTTTGTTGATTTTTTTTACACTACTTCCAACATCTCCATTCTTTCTTTATACTTATTTGCTCCTTATTTTGCCTGCTTGCCTTCTGCTTACAGACATACTCATATTTCCCCTAAATCTTTCACTTTATCCATCTCCACTAGATATAGCCCTATATTCTTTTCACATCTAAATTCCTTGAGAAAATGATATACAATTGGTGTGAACACTCCTTCTAAAAGGAGGTGTAAAATCTCTCTTCTAAACCCTTTGCAATCTAACTTAATTAATGATGTTGGTAATGATCTAGATAAGCTATCAATAGTTAATTAGCTAATAAATAGTTGCCTATGATCTCTTATTGCAAAATTTAATGGCTTTCCCCCCCCTCAATCCTCATGCTTCTTGACTTGTTCACAGCCTATGACTGTTAATTACCTCTCTTTTTCTTGCTACTTCTTTCTCCCAAGGTTTCCCTTCTTGGTTAGGTTCCCTTCATTCCACCTACATAACTGCTACTGTAGGGGATGCTTTGGACTCTGACTTTAGGCTCTAGGTGAGCCTCTAAAGATTACTAATACAAGCATTTTCTAAAGTCACAGATATAAGCATATTTAGACTTGCTAAAGCCATAGAAGGAACGCTTCCTGAATAACTGTTCCTTGAATTCAGGCAACCACATTGGTATTTTGATTATTTCAATAGGTCCTATGGCTAGGCTATTATTTAAAAAGATATAATTTCTAACAATCTCTTTATTTCTATAGAAATTTTAGTATTCCTAACTATGGCTTAGAGCCAGACTTAGGGTATATAAGCATTCTTCCCCCTGACCCTAGTTGCCAGTTAGTTACCCAATTTACTTGAAGGTCTATCTGCTTTGGGGAAATAAAGCTTTGACTTAAAGAGAATTTTATTGTGTGTGTTCTCTGAATCCGACTCTTAATCAAACACTTTTCCTCATTGCATTACCCTGATGTATGTCTTCATCTCCTAACTCCTGGACTATTGTGATAGCCAACTGGTTGGCTTTCCTGCCTTAAGTTTCTCTTCGATGGAGTGCTGTCTCTCCTAACCTCTGCTTCCTCCTGGTTTCCTTCAAGACTTGGCTAAATCTTACCTTTTATGTAAAGGGTTTTTGGCAGCTTCCCTTTCCTCTCACTCCTCTGAATGCTTTCTCTCTGAAATTACTTTCCATTTACTTTGTACATATCTTGTATGCACCTGGTTCTTTGAAAGCTGTTTCATTAGAATGGGAGTTTGTTGAGGATGAGGGTCATATTTTCATCTTTTTTTTTTATATCTTCAAAGCTTAACAAATAAATGTTTGTTGACTGTCACTTCCCAAGGACAGGCCCTTGTAACAAATAAAAGTAGCTCAAACAAAACAAATCAACACAGGCTATGTCCATAAATCAGAACAATAATTATAAAATATATAATGTTATATTATATTATACATTATACATATGATAATGTATAATATATTTGTATATATATATATATAACATCTATTGATCTTATTATCAGTAATCACTCATCTCTTGTCACCCACCCTCTCAGCTGAGAATATTGCCGTGAGGGTCCACTATCCTTCCAGTCATCTGGGTTGGCAACTTAAATGTCATCTCTGAATCCTTGTTCTTTCCTCCTTTCCACAATCTGTGGCCAAGGGCTGTCAATTTTACCTATAATGTCTCTGACACTTGTTGCCATCTTGGTATATACACATTTATCACCTCACTCTTAGACTATTGCAAAATCCATAGATTGATGTATCTTCTTCAAGTCTTTTCCTATTCCAGTCAACTCTCCACTTAGTGACCAAAATGCTCCTAAATAGCAGATCTGGCCATTTCATTCCATACTCACCCCCCTCATTCAGTAAACTTCAGTGGCTCCCTATCACCTCCAAGATCAAATATGAAATTCTTTGACTTTCAAAGCCTTTCATAACCTTGCCCTTTCTGCTTTTCAGATCTTCTTATGTGTTACACTTTCCTCCATACTCTTTGCTTCTTGTTGTTCCTTGAACAAAACATTTAATTTCTCAGTTTTGGACATTTTCTCTGACTATCCCTCATGCCTGGAATACTGCTGTCTTCCTCATCTCTGATTCTTGGCTTTCTTCCCTTGGTAAAATTCCACCTTCTAACAGGAATCCTTTCCTGTTGGCCATCATTTTTTATAGATTATCCATCCTTCCTTCCTTCCTTATCCTTCCTTAAATATATTCTACAAATAGTATGTCTGTATACACATTGTCTCTCTCATTAGACTGAGATCCTTGAAGGAAGGATTGTATTTGCCTTTGTTTGTATCCTCAGTGCTTAATACAATGTCTGATGCATAGTAGGTACTTTGTAAATATTTATTAGCTTAGTGACTAATTTTTTTATTTTTTTTATTTTTTTATTTTTTATTTTTTTTGCTGAGGCAATTGGGGTCAAGTGACTTGCCCAGGGTCACACAGCTAGGAAGTGTCTGAGACCAGATTTGAACTCAGGCCCTCCTGACTTCAGGGCTGGTGCTCCATCCACTGCGCCACCTAGCTGCCCCTAATTTTTTTATTTTTAAGAAATAAAATCATATAAATGGAGAAAAATCATAAAAAGATTATTTCACCTTCTGATAAATAATCTAATACTTGTTTAGATGTTTTCCAGTAGAGAATACTAGCTAGAAACTAGATCACTGTGTCAGATCATATGGGAATGGATTGAAACATGTCAAGACACCAATTTCACTGTCCTGTTTCCTTTTCTTTTAAAGTAATAAAGCAATTTTAAAGTAATTTAAAGGTTCCAGGTTAGATTTTTTTTCTGATAACTTTAAAACAAACTTCAGACAAAACTTTTACTGTTATTCTATTAAATCTCTTTTAAAGACTTCATGGAAGCCAACAGGTAAGAACCCAATAGAAAATAGGGCAAGGTGAGGGGATGACATTATTTATTCTGTGAATGAATAAATGAAATTTGGAGGCTACAAATAAAGAAATGGAGATAGTCCCTAGCTTCAAGAAGCTTAGAATCTCATAGTATTCTTCTTTCTTTGTATTTCCAGGGCTCAGCACTATACCCGGCACATCGTTTGGTGCTTAACAGGTGCTTGTCAACTGATATATATATGAAGTTGATTTTTTTGCATCTACTTAGGATTTTATATTTCTGCTTATGAAATTTTATTGGTTCTGGCTCTTAAAAACAGTGGGACATGCTTTGCCAAATCCCAGTTCTAGATCACTAAGACCTTTTACTTCCTAAATGTCTACTTATTTATTGCTACATGATATTAGAGAAAGTCATGAACCTGAGCTGACTAGATTCACTATTAATTTATATTCTCCAATATCAACCAGGCACTTAACTGTATGTAGCAAGGCAATCTTTTTATTTCTCTAATTGATTACTCATATTCCCTAAAGCCTTTTTTTTGGCAGCTGTTTCAAAATTACTCTATTTGACTTCTCACACCATTTTCTTCCCCAACCTTTACAACAGAGTATTTTTCACTTTCTATTTTATTGGGAAAAGAAAGGCCATTCTTTGTGCCTTCTCTTTTGTCTATCTCAAATCCCCTTATATCATTTACAATTCTTTCCCTCCTTTATTCCAATTTCTGATAAAATCATGGACCTTTTTCTTCACACCCTTCTACATGTAGTCTTGATCAAATCCCTAAGCAATTTCTTCCTACAATTTGCTTCCAAAATCATACTATTATTCTAATTCTTTAAAAACCTCACTCAGTTTTACCTTATTCAAATGACTGACAGATCCTGGACCCTTTTCTGAACTCCAGAACCTACAGCATCATCCACCTGTTGCCTATTTTGTATTGGATTCCCTTACAGTATTGACAAATTTTTTCCTCCCTTTCACAGCCAAACTTGAAAAAGCTCTTTATTCTCATTGCCTCCATTTCTTCTCTCACTTTTCAGATCCTTATAATCTTGCTTCCTATTTTATTATTCAATTTAATAATTGCTAACATTTAGGTGGTTCTTACTAGTCAGGAACTGCGCTGAGTGCTTTATGTTTATTATCTCATTTGAATTTCACAACAGGAGGTAGGTAAATATAAATATATTTATTTATATAAATAAAATATAATCCCTATTTTATAGATGAGAAGAAATAAAGGCAAATGTCTAAGGCTGGATTTGAACTGAAGACTTCCTAACTTCAGGACCAGTGCTTTATGCACTATGGTGTCACTTAGCTCTTCAAAATAAACACTGATCTTTTAACTGCCAAAGCTGGTATTCTTTTTTCAGTGCTCATCTTCTTAATTTCTCCTCAATATTTGACACTGCTGACCATTTTACTCTCTCTTTAGGTCCTGCTGTCTCTTGGTTCTATTCTGATTTTTTTATTCATTTGTTTTTAATCTCTTATCTGGAGCCCTCTGACCATGGGTATCCCTCCAAAGTTCTGTCCTGGCCAGACACACCCTTTACACATTGGTTTCTTCATTAGTTTCCTCATGTATTCAATCATTATCTCTACACAAATGATTCTCAGCTCTCTATATCTAGTCCTAGTGTCTCTCTTGAAGTCCAGCTCCACATCATTAAAATGATGACTATATTATATGATGATTATAACTATTAGTCATTTTTAACTGGATATGCTATAGACATCTCAAATAAAACATGTCTAAAATAGAATTAATTATACTTTCTCCTAAATCTACTTCCCTTCCAAACTTCCCTATTTCTGATGAGAATACCATCACCCTTCCTGGAAGATAGCTTCACAACCTTTGAGGTAATTCATTCTCCCTCACTAAACAGATCCAGTTGTTTGCCAGGTCTTATCAATTCTACCTGCATGAACTCTTTGATGTCTCCTCTCTTTGTATGGGGCCACCATCTTAGTTTAGTTTCTCTTTACCTTTTGTTTAGACTATTGTGATAGCCTCCTAATTGTTCTCCCTGCCTCAAGCCTCTGCCCTGTCCAATCCAAGTTCCACCCAGTTGTCAAAGATCAATTTTGATCATGTTATTGATTGACTGATTAACATTCTCAGATAAATCACCAGCATACATGGCCTAGATCAATTCTGATCATATGGTATTGATTGACTGATTGACATGCTCAGATAAATCACCAGCATACATAGTCTATTGACTCAGTTCTTTTCACCTACCTGCAACTTCACCCTGTTGACATGACTCCCAGAGGCTGGCTGCTTTCTCCTGGTATGAGCATGTTTGTAGCTCCATATAGTCAGTTCTTTGCTGATCCTGGGGTTAGTGCCTCTCTCGGGAAGCATAGCTACTTATGTTTATTTGCTAGTATCCTTGACAGTCAAAGCTAGAGAGCTTTTGTTTACAAAGTCCAGTTCCACCCAAACCCCTTACGTGCCAGGGTCTGTTTACTTAGAAAAGCAGAACTACTCACTTCTCTTCAGAATCAGTCTAAAAACATCCTTGTATCTTTCAAAATTGGTTTTAAACCTAAAAGAAACAGACATGAGTTTTAAAAAATGCAAATTAAATGTATGTTAACGTTTTATAACACATAACCTAGGCATTCTGAGAATATAGTGGAAGGTTACAACCTCAGAGATTATCTTTCTATGCATTAGAGTGAAAGATTCAGATAAGTGAAAGGCAGACCTGCTTTTCCTTCTTCTCTCCCTCTCTTTCTTCCTCCCTCCCTCCCTCCTTCCCTCCCTCCTTTTCCTTCCTTCTTTCCTCTCCCCATCCTTCCTTCTTTCCCTTCCTCCCTTCCTTCCTTCCTCTATTCCTTCCTTCCCTCTTTCCCTCCCTCCTTCCTTCCTTCCTTCCCTCATTCCTTCCTTCCTTCCTTTTTTTCTTTCTTCCTCTCTCTCTCTTTCTCCTTCTCGTTCTTTCTCTTGGTCTTTCTTTCCATTGTTTTTTTTTTTCTAGGCCCAAGACTGTGAATAGGCAGCTTTCATTAATATCCTTATTAGTGGAATGTAAATTTATGATATGAATGAACTAAGATTAGGAAAGTGATTTTCATTACAGAAATAAAATAAATGTTTTGGGTTTATATACATTTGAAAGTATCAAGATTATTTTGTAAAATTACTAGGGCTGTTACTCTATTGAGTGAATAGTATGATAATGGAAAAAGGAACACTCATCCAAGAACTAGTGATAGAAGAGATGACTATTATTGACAAATGTAAAACCAGAAATGTGAATTGGATAAACAGACCATTAGAAGTAAAGCCAGTTCTCCATTGTCCAGGGCCAAACAATGTTGTGGATTATCCTAAGGCTCTTTTTTTTTCCTTTGTCCCTTTGAAATTTTTTTTTTCATTTCACTGGTACCTGCAGCTGAAAGTAGGTCAAGAAGAGCTTGAAATGCAAATGAATCCATTATGCTTTCATTAGAAATTTTGATAAAAAAGTATGGTGTAGGATCAGGTTTAAACAGTGGCTAAAGTAGGGTTTTGAGGTTCTCTCTGGGTTTCAGTTGTTCCATTCCTGTTATAACAATAGCAAGGTATGTAATCCAGCCAAACTGTATGATGAGGAAGGCAGCACCTGCAGCCAATAGCACCAGAGGAATGCACCTAGCACACAGAAGTAGGGAGAAGCAGGTATTCTCCTGAAAATATCTGGAACCTAAACCTCATGCTGTATACAAGACCACCTGTAGGATAAGATATCTGAGTTATTCTTCCTTTGCATCCTCGGTACTGGGAGGATTCTCAGGTGTCTTGTGCTCTGCTGCAGTATTCCCCAAGGGACTTGGACACAAAGAATGCCAAAGGAAGTTAGTTAGCCATGATAAATTTATGTGTCAAGGACAGAAAAGCTATATCTTTGACAATAGCGTCAAACCCTTCTACCTCCTTTATCTTAGGTCAGTGTTCAAGATCCAAATCTGGATAACTGACAGAACTGGAACTGGAACAAATGTTAAGATGGCAAGATTTAATATGCTAAGTAAGGCATAATCCTATTTTTTAAGGAAAGTCACACAAAATAAATTAAATGGGTTATTGCCGTTGAAGACCTCTGTCAAGAGGGTGCTTACTATGGCCAAAGCTTTGTACAACTCTAATTGTTAGAAAATGTTCGAGTCACCGTCTGGCTCTTAGGAATTTCTAACCATTGATCTTCATTCTGCTTCTAGGTTTTATTCAGTCATTTCAGTTGTGTCCAGCTTTACGTGACCTTATTTTTCAGACTTTTCTTCATTCTTGATGAGGACCAGTGACATCAGGAGGGTGTATCTTGACTTGCAAATAAATTGAATTTAAGTGAGGCAGAACTGGACATCAGCCTGACTCTCTCCCCCAAATTCTTTAGAGTTCAGTGGTAAGACATAAATCAAAATGACTGACAGTGACCCCTTCACTCTTTAGAGAAGAGGTGAGACTTAGAGAGGTTGTGTCTTGCCCAGAGTCATATAATTAGTGAATGGCAAGACTGGGATTGGAACCCTTATCTCCTGATTCCAAATTCAACTCCCTTCCCTGCTGTATGAAGGAAGGGCAAAAAGGATGGAAGAAAATTAGAAACTACATGAAAAACAATGAAAAGAATTGAACATATTTATCTGAGAGGAGAAAAGATATGGGAGAGACATGAATTTAGTCAAGGTAAATCTCTCTCTCTTTTTTTTTTTTTTTGCTGAGGCAATTGGGGTTAAGTGACTTGCCCAGGGTCACATAGCTAGGGAATATTAAATGTCTGAGACCAGATTTGAACTCAGGTCCTCCTGACTTCATGGCTAGTGCTCTATCTACTACACCAACTAGCTGCCCCAATGAAGGTATATCTTAAGGGATGCTACATATGAGAAATATTAGACTTATTTCTGCTTGGTCATAGATGGTGCAGGGAATAGAATGCCAAGTCTGAAGTCAGAAGACTTATCTTCATAAGTTCAAATCTGACCTCAGACACTTACTAGCTGTGTGACCCTGTGTAAGTCCCTTTTTCCTGTTTGCCTCAATTTCCTCATCTGTAAAATGGACTGGAGAAGGAAATGGCAAACTTCTTCAGGATCTTTGCCAGGAAAAGCTTGCAAAATGGAGTCACATAAAGTTGATATGACTGAAATGATTGAACAAAAGCTAGATGGCAGAAAAGATCAATGGGTAGAACTTTCTAAGAGCCAGATTGTGACACTGACATTTTCTAACAATTGGAGTTGTACAAATGTTGGCCAGACTGCTTTGGTACAAAGTGAGTGCCCTCTTGATAAAGATCTTTACAGAAAAGCCTTTATGGTCACTTGTCAGGGATGTCATAGGAAATTCCTATTCAGGTTGGGGTTGGATAAAGTGACCTTTGAAATCCCTTTCAACTCTGAATTTTGGTGAATCTGTGATTCTTTAGAGATCATGACTAGATTTTGCAACCTTCTATAGTGCTTTTGAAAAGAGATTCTCTGTAAATGGGCCTAAATGGAGATGAAAGGAGATGTGGTGATAACCCATATTTTAGGTTTACAGTTTGAATTACTTTAGGAAAGATAAATAATTGATTTGATCACAACCTAGAAAACTAATACCCTTCACTAGAAAATGATTTCTGTATTAATTTACTTTGCTAAGGACACAAATTTTTTTCATTGGTGCTTCATAGACTACAAAAAGACTATAGAATGGAAGGATTCTCTTCATGAAATCTATATATTTTATTTGTAATTATTTTTCTTTTTCCCCCTCAATCATATTTTAGTTTTTCAAATACATGCAAAGATAGTTTCCAGCATTCATTTTTGGAAGACATTGTGCTCCAGATTTTTCTTCCTCTCTCTGTTACCTCTTCCTCCCCAAGATAGCAAGCAATCTGATATAGGCTAAACATGTGCTATCATTTTAAACATATTTCCATATCTGTCATGTTATGCAAGAAAAATAAGATCAAAAGGGAAAAAAACATAAAGAAAAAAACCGACAAAAATGAAAATATTATGCTGAGATCCACATTCAGTCTCCATAATTCTCTCTCTGGATGCCGATGATATTTTCCATCCCAAATCTATTGGAATTGTTGCAAATCACCACAATGCTGAGATGAGTCACATCCATCACAGTTGATAATCATATTATCTTGTTGTTACTATGTACAATGTTCTCTCAGTCCTATCACTTCACTTAGCATCAGTTCATATAAGTCTTTCCAGACTTTTCTGAAATCAGCCTGCTCATCATTTCTTATAGAACAATAATATTTCATGTAATATTTTTTTCTTGGGGCTAAAGTAATTTCTTGGGCTGCCATCCTGTATAGAGAAATGTGTATGAAATGAGGGTGACCATATGTAGAGAGAAAGAAAGAGAAAGATGTAAAATCAGAAATTAAAGGAAGCAAGTCAAGTGAGATGGCTCTGATTTGATTGAAGAGCATATAGAGGTTAAAATTCATCTGACATAATCTGGGGTAGTAGAGTGTTGAACTCTTAGTTAGGAATATTAGAGTTCAAAACCCAATTCAGGGATTCTAACTAGCTGTGTGACTCTGAGCAAATCATTTTAATCTCCCTGTGCCTCAGTTTCCCCATTTATAAAAGGAATATAATAGCATTATCCTTTCAGGGTTGTTGAAAGATAATATAAAGTATTTTGCAAAATTTAAAAGTCCTGGATAATCTTAGTTATGATTCTCAATAAAAAAAACAGTAAGAACCAGATTATATTTTCTAACTTTTTCATCTAGGGAAAATAGGTAAAAATGAGAACTAAAGATAATCTATGTATATATATATATACATATACATATATATATATATACATACATACACACATATAATATGTATGAGGGGGTAGGTAATCCCATACTTCCCTTGTTGGCAAGTGAAATAATAAATATTACCCCTGCCCTTCTGGCTCAACACTCCTATGGACTATGGGGTTGGAGAATGTTCTCTTGCTTATGTTGTTGTTTAGTCATTTTTTTGGTTTTGAGTTTTGAGGAGTTTTCTTGGCAAAGATAATGGAGAAGTTTGCCATTTCCTTCTCCAGCTCATTTTATAGATGAAGAAGTTGAGGCAAACAGGGTAAAGTGACTTGCCCAGGGTCACACAACTATGAAAGTGTCTACAGCTGAAAGTGTCTAGTTCCAGCACTATATTGTCTGCACCATCTAGTTGCCCTTCTCCTGCTTATGGACTCATATTGTACATTTCTAAACCATTGATTCTAGCCTCATCTTACCTTCTAAATCTGTCACCAAGTTTACCAACAAGTAAGCAACAAAATGGACTAATTTAAATTTTGTTCTTTTTTCTAAAGTTTCAACAGATTAGAAAAATGTCTGAAAGACAGTCAAAAAGTTTTTTTAAGGGAGAAAAAAGCCAAAAAAGTCTTGGATCCAATTTAGATAACTCACTGAATCCTGAATAATTAATAATTACTTAGGCTTTATGGAGAGTCAACAATTTTCCTACAAGGTAAATGTGTCAAAGCTTTAAAGAAAATGGAAAGAACTGTGATAATGACTTCATACACAGATGACTCAGTAGAAGATGCCTATATCTATATGTATTTGTGTGTGTATATATATATATATGTATGTATGTATGTATGTATACATATATCATTAGGTTAGGATTAAGGAAGCTTTCAAAGGGCAATTACTGGCTCAAAGATGTAAGGGAACTAGTTAAACCCTCTCAATTTACAGATGAGAAGAAAACAGTTAAATTGTTTAGCCCCTTTCCCCTTGCTATTTATTGGCAGAGTATCTCCTAGCTCTCAAATTAATTTCATCCAAATCTCAAATTTCACCCAAATTTTCATCTGGGAGGGTTGCCATTATTAAAAGCAAGATGAAGACCTATGAATATCATTAATAAAGTGAACAATTAATAGTATGAGCAATATCCTAAAAATGTGAACAGCCATTGTCACTTACATTTACCTCATCCAATTTACTCTTTAACTTGCCTTTCTCTCAATCCCTCTTTCTTTATTTTTCTCCTTTTCCCTTCCCTTCCCTTTTCTCCATCTCCCTTTTCCCCATACAATACAGATTGATACCACATGCTTCTCCCCTCCCTGCAGTCTGTAGAAATTTTTAGCAGAAATAAAAATAGCTGATATTCATATAGGTCTTTATTATTTAAGCCTCATTATACATATTCTCTCTTTGGATTCTCATAACAGACATAAGTCACAAAGCTAGTGTCACAGGTGGGATTATGAACTCCAGGTCTTTCCTAACTCCAAAACCAAGGTTTTGTTTTTGTTTTTCCAATCTCTACATTGTTTTAGGAAAAGGAGTTTAGGAAAGCCTCAGCTGAGAACCCTTAACACCAAAGAAAAGCATGGAAAAGCCTTTGTCTCTCTTAGTTAGTCTCCCAGCTCACACACACATGAACATATTTCCTTCCTCCTTCCTTTGGGGCTAATGATAACATCATTTGGGACAGCTTCCTTTCACCTCTCTTCTCTGCCTCCTAACCCATCTTAAACAGATATAATTTGGAAATATTTGCTATCGAAGTGAGGCAAAAGCAATATTGTCATCAGATTATACTGCACCTGGCAGGAAGAGGAAATAGTTGAAGAGTTTGGGAAATAGAACATAAGCCTGGCATGGAGTGAGACATGATAATGTAGTGGAGGGAGGGGGACTTCAATTATCAGAACATCTGCTAGAGCTTTCTCTCTGCCAAAAACAGAGCTGTAAATAATTTCCTGACTTGCCTTGATGGTAATTTTATCTTCAAAGGATGAAGCAACCAACAAGGGGAAATTTTCTATTTTGGATCTGATTTTCACCAATAAGGAAGAACTGGTTGCTGAATTGAAACTGATGGGAGCCTTGGTGGAGGTGAATTAATCACTTCATTTTAAAATTTATGACAAACAAGGAGAGCTGGACTGGGCATATTGTGGCATGTAACCTAGATTTTGGAAGAGCAGATTTCAAAAAGTTCAGAGGAAAAATAGGATACTAAACATGAAATTTAATAGATTTAACAAATGAAATTTTCCCAGGAGAAATGAGTAGTTCTCAAGAATTGGTGCTGAAGACATGAGAAAAAATCCAATGTGAAGAGAAAGAGGAAATTATTGAAAGAGAGATCTGAATACATATGGACTTTCCCAGACAGCTTTACATAATAAAATTATAATAAAATAAAAATTAGGAAGAACAGAAATAAAAAGACAGACAAAAGATGGAAGCCAAGGCAGGCAATATAGGATGCATACTCAGGTATGGGATGCTCCTATAAGAAAAATGGCAGCAGTACTAAAGCTCAGTTTGTTTGTTTTTTTCTTTTTTCTTATTTTTATATTGTCATGGGTCTTGTGTTCATGGTTATACCTATGTCACTGTATATTTATATGAAAATTTTTGTATTTCTCTACATAATTCCATTGCATTAATGGTCCACATATCTTGTTTGGATCTTTCCCAGTTGATGGGCCCTGTTTCAATTCTTTGCTATCACGTTTTCCTAGATTCTCTTAAAACATTGAAACCATGCTATTATAATACACAAGATGATGAGATGGAGCTGAAGTCTTAATACTATTTGTTGAATTCAGATTTGATTCAAGGGTTAGACCCAAACAATCATCATTAATGAAAACTTGAAAGGAGAATTTTAGCAGAGTACTTCAAAGATCTGTACAATTTCAAACATTTTTATAAATATCTTAGTCATAGGAATAAAAAGCATTCTTATCAAGTTTGTAGATGATTCAAATTTATGACTAATCTGATTCAGCAAGTTCTTTTTTAAAAAAAATTCAGTTTTTAAAAATGTTGAGGTCTACATCATTTTAAGAGACTGCAAGCTCATGATGAGCTAGGAGTGTGATATGGCTGCCAAGAAACAATATAATTTTAGCTTCTTTGAGGAGATGTAGTATCTAGGATTAGGGAGAATAATTATAGTTCAGTGTATTCTGTCCTCATCAAATACATGTAAAATACTGTGCTCAGTTCTGGGTCCTATACTTTAAGAATGTCTTTGATAATATGAAAACCTTTAGAGGAAGGCACAGGAGTTAAGGTATTTAATTGGAAATAAGAGACAAGGATTCTGAGAAGATTACTGAAGATTTAGGAGTCATCCACATAGATGTGATAGTTAAAGCCATGAGAGTAAACTCAGTCTTCTTAGGATGGCATATAAAGAGAGATTTCCATGATTGTTTGATTCAGGAAGACTGTTTGGGACCTATTCTTGGCTGGTCTATATGAAAACTGTAGGGGGTGGATGAAAAACTTCCTTTTTTGATGAATGATGAATTTGAAGAATAATACAACTGGAAAATTCCTGTGTGAGTAAGGGCCAGAATTTCTATTTATGAGACAAAGTTAGAAACTATGATATGTCATGATACTAAAAAGTCAGAGGTGAAAATCACTGGAGTAGAAATAAGGTCAAAACTTACATTAATAAAGTCTGAGATGCTTCTCAAAAATTGAGATTTAGCCACAGGGGAACTGAGAGTGCTTTGGAAGTCAAGTATCTTTGTTTCATCTAAAATCTGTTCTGCTTTTGCCCCTTTCCATCAGTCCTTAGTCCTGTATGCTGTGCAGAATAAATGTTTATTGAATGAATGAAAGAAACTGAGTGAAGCTGGAGCACTTGGAAATTTGAGGTTGCAAAAATTTACCAGGTCTGGGTCAATGTGACCTGAGATTATAAAGAAGATGAAGGATCCAAGATGAGATAAAATATTGCTCGGGGGAAGGCAGGAGGGCCAGGATAAAGCATGGGCTTCTCTCCAGTGTTTAGTATAGTGCCTGGTGAATAATAGACACTTGGTAAATGCATATAGAAATTTAGAGAGTTTAATTGAGTCAGCTAATAATAAAAGCTTTATTGATAATACTAAAAAAGACAAGATATGGATATAAGATGGAACAAATTAGGTATCATTTCTAGACTGCTCTATTATCATACTGGTGATATAATAATGCTACTACTATATTTGAATGCTACTATCTCAGGATCTGATAGATTATGGAAAGGAGGAGCAATGGCAATAAAATGGAAGTTAGAAAGGGTAGCTAGATCTCACCAAATATAAAGGAAATCTGTGTTGTAGAGTATATGACTTTGAATGTATTCAAGATTCAACCTTTGCTTCTCTGTTTCAATGTTGAGTCCATATAGTCCGGTGGTATAATGGATAGAGTGATGGATTTTGAGTCAGGAAGACCTGAGTTCAAGTTATTCCTTTAGCTGTGTTATTCTGGGGCAATCACTTAATCTCTGTCAGCCTCAGTTTCCTCAATTATAAAATGTAAAGGGTAGGACTCAGTGGCCTCTAAGTTTCCTTCCAGCTTTAAGTCCATAATACTATGATCTAGCCCTCTAATTTCAAGTGACTAAAAGACAGATAATATAGAATAGAAATCTGTAGTGTGGACATTTCTTAGATGATACCATATAAACCATAGGATTTCCTATGAATCAGTGCTGGAATAAAGCTCACTTGGCATTTTTGTAAGGAATCTATAATAGAGTGCACAGTAAAATTCTTTTAGTTCTGGGTAACGACACTAAGCAAGAGATTTTCAAAAGTTTCTGTGCAGGCTGGATCCAAGATGGGGAATTAGAAGCACCCACCCAATAAACTCTTCCAATATTCCCTTCCAAACAACTTTGAAATAAGATCTCAAATCAAATTTTTGGAGAGGCAGAGACAACAAAAGACTGGAGTGAGATATTTTTCTAGCTTAAGAAAATTTAAGAAGGTAACAGGAGAAGTCTGTGGCCGTGGAGTGGAAGCCTGTCTGGAGCTCACACTGCAGCAATGATAACAATGACTAAAGCAGCAACAGCTTCAGGACCCCAGAGATGGTAAGGAAGGACAGACAACTGATCAAAAAGAGATTACAAAGAACCCTTTGTTGGCACTGGGTTATAAATTATAAAAAGAAAACTGACAGCTTGGTTTAAGAAACACCAAAAAAATTGAATAAAGTAACTAAAAAACAGTATTAGCCATATGGTAAAAGAAAAAAAAAGGCACAAAAAACACTAAAAAGAATTCCTTAAAAAGCCAAATTGAATGAATGAAAAAAGAATTAACAAGATCTCACTGAAGAAAATAATACCTTAAAATTAGGAAATGGACATGTGGAAGTCGACTCCATGAGACATTGAAAAACAAAGTCAAAAGAATGAAAAAAAAGGAAAAAAAAATGACATGTCTCATCAGAAAAGCAACTGACCTGGATAATAAATCAAGGAGAGATAATTTAAGAATTATTGAACTACCTAAAAGACATGATTGAAGAAAGAGTCTATAAGTCATATTTCAAGAAATTCTAAAAAAAGTTGTTTTGATATCTTAGATCCATGTAAAATAGAAATTGAAAGAATCTATTAATCACCTCTTGAAAGAGATCCCCAAATTAAAATTCTCATGAATATTACAGCCACATTCCAGAACTCCCAGGTCAAAGGGAAAATATCTCAAGCCACTAGAAAAACATAATGCAAACATTATGTATCCATAATCAGGATCACATAAAACTTAGCAGCTTTCACATTAAAGGAGCAGAGCTTGGAACATGATATTCTGGAAGGCAAAGGAACTGAAATTACAACTATGGATAAACTACCTAGTAAACTTAGTGTAATCTTTTAAGAGGATAAAATGGATATGTAATGAAATAGAGTACTTTAAAACATTCCTAATGAAAAGACAAAAGCTGATTAGAATAATTGATATTCAAACACAAGACTCCAAGCATGAAATAGTAATTATAATTATAAGTAATTCAATAAAGTTAAACTATTTACATTCCTATATGAGAAGATGATACATGTAACTTCTAAGAATGTTGTCATTATTATGGCAGATAAAAGGGTTTACATAGACAGAGACATGGGAAAGAACATATGTACGCATTTAGTTGTGTATAGAAATATAATTTTTGCATTAGGGAAATAGGAGGGGGAGAGGATAAGAGAAAAGGGGAAGAGGATTATAAAGGAGAAGATGGATTAAGAAAGGTAGTAGAAGCAAAATAGAATTTTGAGGAGGAACAGGAGAAAAAGAGAAGAAACAGGGAAAATGAGATGGAGGGAAATATATAGTAATCATAATTGTGAATGTGAATGGAATGAGGTCACCCATAAAATGGAAATGCATAGCATAATGGATTGTAAATTAGAATCCCTATTATCTACAAGAGACACACTTGAAACAGAAAGACATACAGTTAAAAGTGACAAAGTGAAAGCAAAAATAGAACTAATTAAAAGAGATAACAGGGGAAACTACATCTTGCTAAAAGGTACCATAGTTAATAAATAAATATTTTGAAAAATTATAGCAAGTTTCTCTGATAAAGACCATTTTCTCATATACATAGGGAGTATGAGTCATTTATAAAAATAAGTTATTCCTCAATTGATAAATGACCAAAGAATATAAACAGGCAATTTTCAGAAAAAGAAACAAAGCTATCTGTGGTCATATGAAAAAATGCTTTAAATCACTACTCACTAGAGTAATGCAAATTAAAACAACTCTGAGGTACCACTTCACAACTATCAAAAATGATGTTTAAAGAAATGTTTGTGGTAGTTGAATTCCTGATACTTTCCGATTTACCCCCACTCCCTCCTGGCCTTTGCCATTGCCAGTTACTTTCCTGGGTTTCTGATCTCTTATTCACTTTTTGTTTGGATTTCTCACCCTTGTTGATTCCTTTTCTGGACACCCAGCTTGGGACTTGATCCTGTGCTTTGGGGGGAGGGGGGAGAGTAGGTACTTTTGAACCTGATTTTCTATTTCTGTTCTGTCCCTTCAAGAACCTCATTTTCTGTCTGATTTCTGTATTATGCTCATTCCTTGATCCTGGATAGTATGCTTGTCTGTTCCTCCCCAACCCACCTGGTTCTGACACATGACTTTTCCAGATTTCACTAGTTATAGGTAAGCTTAGACTGACCTGCCAAAACTCGACTTGGGATAGTCTTCCAGATTTTAGTAAGCTATCCCTGACCATTCACATTTTACCTTTAGCTTGTGATTTGGACTGACATCTTGACTGATAATGCAAATTGTCCTTATTCACTTACATGAAAGCCAGCTTTCTCCGAGTATCTTCTTTTAACTGAGCCGAAGTGGACACATCAGTATCAAGAGTTGCCTTTTTTTCTTCTCGATCTAGCAATTCTTGTAGTACTTGCTTAAATACACTTTGATATGACCTGACAGGTGGCTACAAGGAAAGCCAAAAAGCAAAAAGTCAGAGTCATGAGGGATACTTTCCTATGTCACCTATTGTACAGTTTTGTTTTGTTTTGTTTTTTAAACTTCTCAAAGGGAACAAATTATATTATTCTTTGTGATTCAAGAAATTAGTTTTTATAGTATTTTCACCTTTTTTGTTTTTGTTTGCTTTTTCTTTCTCATAGTTTTTTTCCCTTTTGGTTTTATTTTTCTTGCACAACATGACAAAATGGAAATGTGTTCAAAAGGATTGCACACGTTTAACTTATATCAGATTGCTTGCTGTCTATGTCAGATTGCTTGGGGGAGGAGGAAAGGAGGAGAGAGAAAAAATTTGGACCTCAAAATCTTACAAAAATGAATATTGAAAACTATCTTTGCATGTATTTGAAAAAATAAAACAATTAAAAAAAAGAAGTTAGCTATGGAAGAATGTTTCTTCTTTACTTTGAGGGACCAGCTCTGTCCTTTTAAAAAAGATGTGTTCTTTAAAAAAGAATTTTCCCTCACTCTCCCCAGAAATCTTTCTGAGAATGAATCAATTGTCTCTATTCTCCAATGTGGTACACATAGCATGAGTTAGTGATATGAGCATAGAACCGAGATTCGAGACCATGCTGTTCTTTGCTTTGCCACTGATTTGCTGCTAGACTTTAGGTAAAGTTACTTGGTCTCCCCAGGATTCCTTCTCCTCACATTGTATACAATGATCAAATTATGATAGATTCAGCTCTTCTCAGCAACACAGTAACCCATGACTATTCCAGTAGACTTGGGATAGAAAGTGCCATCCGCATAGATCTATGGAGACTGAATGCAGATCAAAGCATACTATTTTCACTTCTGGGTTGCTTGCTATCCTGGGGATGTGGGGAGGGAAGGTAGAAAAAATTTGGAACTCAAAATCTTATGAAAGTGAATGTTGAAAATTATCTTTATGTGTAATTGGAAAAAATAAAATACTATTTTAGTGAAAAGGAAAAAAAAAGTAATTATTTCTCTCCATCTATTAAACAAAGAAGTTAGGATCAGAATCACCTACAGGCAGGCCTTTATAAAGTCCTATTAATTCTATGAGAAATTCTTTTACTATACAAATGATCATTTAAAACAAAGATTTCCAATCTTTTTGGATTGTGTATTTTTATCATCAAACCTTTTTTTTCTAGCATACCCCTAATATATGTATATTGAGTTGTGAATTATATACACAAACTACTATATTATTATGCATATAATAAAGCTTCCAAATAAAAATTTGAAAAGGATGACATATCAATGAAATAATATTTGATTCTAGAAATAATAGGGAGCCATTGAAATATATTGATGTGACAAAATCAGCTAGGTGGTATAGTGGATGGAATGCTGGATATATAGTCAGGAAGAGTTCAGGTCCAGGCTCAGAATTTACTATCTGTGTGATCTGGGTAAATCACTTGACTTTGTTTACCTCAGTTTTCTCCTCTCTAAAATTAGCTATAGAAGGAAATGGCAAACCATTCCAATGTCTTTGTCAAGAAAACTCCAAATAAGGTCATAAATGGAAATGACTTAAGAACAGCAACAAAGCTCTCTGGAATGTTCTTTATGATTTATACTATATTGAACTTATAACTTATGGAATTTAGTGATTTCTTCTAGGTGAAAGAAGATTTTCTTAGGGAAGGGGTTTGAAGGAGGGGATAAGATATCAGTAATTTAGGGTGTGCTGTTATTCAGTCATGTCCAACTCTTCTTGAGTCCACAATATGCCAGTGCTTTCTGAGAAGGATTTTCTTGGCAAAGATATTGAAATGGTTTACCATTTCCTTCTCCAGTGGATTAAGGTAAATGTCTTGGACCAATCTATATTTATCATTTTGTTAATAAATGACATTAATCCACTGTCCAGGTCCTCCATGTAATAATAGTGAATATTTAAATAATGCTTTGGGGGTCACAGGATACTTTTCTTACAGCCCTGTGAAATTTTTTCCATCTTAGCTTTGGACCATGCTAGGACAAAAGGATAAAAGTTATAGGGGTATAGATTTTGGATTAATATAGGATTTTATATAGAGTTGCCCACAAATGGAATGGATTACCTTGAGGGATGGGTAGAGAGCTCTTCCTGTGGAAGCTAGATTGCTTCTAGGGGATGTTGTCAATTTGGGTAGATATTGAAATAGATGACTTCTGAGCCCCCTCTTAGCTTTAAAATTCTGTTTTTAGGTAGCATGTAAAAGATTTTTCTGCTTTTTACAAAAGAAACACTTGAGACTGAGAAAGATTTTAACTTGTCTGTGGTGACATAAGTAGTAACTAGTGATGGTAGGACCTGAACCAACTCCTCTTACTACACAATCCAGAGCTTTTTTCTTTCTACAATATCCTATAATTTTTGACATCAAAAGTAAGCTAAATTCACTTAATGTATAAATTAACTTAATTCTGATCTTTCCTTGAATGGATACCCAGGGGCATGATTTTGTAGCTAGCATTTTCTTTGTCCCTTCAGCTTCATTCCATTTGTATAATGCAGGATTTTTAACTTGGGGTCTGTAAACTTAATTTTTTAAATAATTATATTTTAGTAGAATTGATTTCCTTGGTAATCCTTATGTATTTTATTTTATACTTTCCAAAAACATTATTTGAGAAGGAATCCACGGGCTTTACCAGATAGCCAGAAGAATCCACGACACTGAAAAAGTTAGGAACATTTAGCATAAAGCATGTGGAAGCCAATTCCTCTAGATTATTAGTGATATTGGACTAATGAATGCTGTGGAGTGTTTCATAGAAACAGTTTGGTAGTGAAATAAAAAGGGTTAATAAAGTCTGGCAGATTTATCCTTTGCAATTGATCAGAAATGTGAAACTACCAAAATTGTGAAATTTTATCTAGGACTGTTCAGCAATAGGGGAAGTCAGAAGAAATAAAGTGAGAAAAAGGATTTCTAAAAATGTACCCTTGGTCTCAGATGCAACCATCTGAAATAACTGAAATAACAATTCTTTATCTTGCTCATGGTACTGTCTCTATTCTATAAAAATCATTTGCTTGTGTGTTTAGTATTGATGACAAAGTATTGTGTTTGTTATTGGGATTATCTAATGACAAGATTAGCCCCAGTTCTAAACTCAGTTCTCTGTTGCTGGGATTCCTGGCTTTGAGGACCTGGGAAAGTGACTTTTTTTGGAAAGTGTTCCTTTTTAAAATAGTATTTTATTTTTTTCAAATACATAGAAAGATAGTTTTCAACATTCATTTCTGTAAAACTTTATGTTCCAAATTTTTCCCTTGCCTCCCCCTTTTCCCAAGACAGCAAGCAATCTGATGTAGATCAAATATGTGCATTTCTTTTAAATATATTTCATTATTTGTCATGTTGTGCAAGAAAAATCAGATTAAAAGGGAAAAAACCACAAGAAAGAAAAAAAAACCCAATTAAACCACCACCATCAAAAAAATTCTATGCTTTGATCCACGTTCAGTGTCCATAATTCTCTGTCTGGATGTGAATGGCATTTTCCATCCCAAGTCTATTGGAACTGCCTTGAATTACCACACTGTTGAAAAGAGTCAAGTCCATCACTGTTGATCATCACATAATCTTGTTGTTGAAAGTAAGGCTTGAAGGGTCATAGATTTAGAGTTGGAAGGGACTTCAGAGAATACCCAGACTAACTCCCTCTTTTAATAGATGAGATCAATAAATAGTAATACCTTTTATAGATGAGGACCAATAGGCAGGTCCATTGCTTCCAAACCCAATTCTCTTCCTTTTCATAGTACCATACTGCCATTTATTTCATGATCTTTTGCCATCCCTTCTCTGTTACTCCTAAGTCTCTTGGAAAAGTGGAAATGAAGACCTTTTGTCAAGCATTTGTTTTTTGTGGAGCTGCTGTGTGTTTATTTCCAGTCAGGCACAAAGCCTTGACACATCTCAACCCAGAGGATCAGTAACTAGATGGACCATTCTATGCAATTTTCCCATTAAACTAGAGGGTTTCTTCATTGGTAGTGAGTATGGTAATTATAGTCTCGCTCCTTTAATACTTTAAAGCTTTATGTGTGAGTATTGTGTCCACTGATAAAATTCTCAATGAAGCTTGAGCAAATGTGAAGATTGAGCAATGTTTGGGCTGCTGAACTTTTATAGATTTAGCTAAGCTGATCCTCAAATCACAATCACCAGGTCTATACTTGAAATTTTTCCTAATCTTGTAGGACCCAAAAGAAGGATTTTACTGGCATAACTTTGGAGAACCTACAGTTATTCTCATGTATCTGGAAGTATCAGAGTAGGAGCTTGATGGAAGGACAATAATAATCTATTGTTCATGTATGAAAATAAAATAGTTCTAACTTATTAGTAAATGTTATTATGTATGGTAGAGAGAGCATTAAGTTTATAGTCTAAGGGCCTGAATTCAAATCCCACCTCTTTTGTTTTCTGGTTATGTGACTTTGGGCAAACCATTTCACTTAATTTGTTATTTTTGTTACTTAATTTGTAAAGTGAAGAAATTGGATTATGGTTGATATTTGAAGTACCTTCAAGCTCTGAATCTATGATCCTATGCCAACGGACCCTTTGAATTATTTTTCTAATAATTGCAGGGGTTTTATATCAAATGACCCTTAGAAGATTCTATTTTTCAAATACAGTGGCTTGTACATGGCAGCATTTAAATATTTGTAAGATTAAATCTAATCAATTATAATTTGACAAGAAACAAACAAAACACAGAATGAAACTAAGTATGATTAGCTAAAAATTTCCATGTGCATTGGAAATTGTGACCATTGGTTTGTGACCATTTCAGATTTAAGAACAGTAGATGTCTCTTCCCTGTTCTCTCCCTCTATTTCTGCTTAATTGCCATTAGTATTTTGACTTTGCCTTTGAAACCTTCTGGAATGGATTTAGCAAAACTTTACTTGTGACTGTGAATACTTAAGCTTCCTATGGGTTTTAACTCTGAATCAGTAACTATTTCTGGGCTTCTGACTTCCATTTTTTGGCCAAGGATATCCTCCTTTTAAAAAAAAACACATACTTACAACACTTTAAGTTTTGTGAATCTGCAATATTCTCGTTTTAGAAAGTGGTGAAAAAAACCAAAAATAACACATGACTTAATGTTCTTGGTTTGTGTTGGGCCTCTCCAAGGATTTTCTCCTCTAGAGAGTGGTTTTCTTTCATTCTCTTTTTACTATATGATAAAAAAAATAGTAGAGAATACTAGATGGGGGGGGGAATGCAAGGAGGGATGCTGAATGGATATTTGAATAAATTTTTAGTACTGCTGATTTCCTTTCATGAATCCTGGGATAGTCAAATTAATTTTCAGTATTGCTGACTTCCTTTCATGAATTCTGGTTGGTGGGTATGTGGCAGGTTATCTTACCTGAGATTCTGTGTTTTCTCTCACAGAACTAATTCAATCAGAACTCTCTAACAATGAGAGTAGTGTTAGTAACATATCATAAGCACCAGACAACAATACGTCAAGGATCTATAATTTCATTGGTCTGGGCATTCCCATTGCCAATGTAGATCACTACTCAGGACCTTAAACAATTTCTGGAATTAGAAACTTTACCACTCTATTAGCTTCCGAAAAATAGCTAGATTGGTCCTTGGATGATAGACAGCTGGGCCTTTTCCAACTTGGTAGGGAGAGAAGGAATAAACATAACATAGCACATACTACAAGCCAAATATTGTGTTAAGCACTACAAAATATTTTAAGAATTACCTTACAAATCTAACCAACTTTTATAACATTGCTTCTATTAGGAAATAGAATGAGTCCCAAACCAATGATATACATTATACATTTAGGGAACACAATCCATTTGTAAGATGGTACCTTCCCTAGTGTTCAGCTTGATTAAACAAATATTTATTGAATACCAACCATTTGCTATTTAGTATTCCCTCTACAATGATAAATTTGATTTGTACTGTAAGCATCAATTTTCAGTTGCTGTTATGTTGTGCTGAAATTAGTTCTTGATACTTTTTTTTCCCTCTCAAGCTAGGTCCTTTTTTTAAGGTTATACATTCAGTTTTTTAAATTTTTATTTATTTTTATTAAAGCTTTTTATTTGCAAAACATATGTATGGGTAAGCCTTCAACATTGACCCTTACAAAGCTTCCCATTACAAATTTTCCCCCCAGTCCCTACCCCTCCCCTAGATGGCAGGAAGTCTACTACATGTTAATTATGTTAAAATACTTGGCAAATCGAATATGTGTATACATATTTTTACATTTATCTTCCTGTGCAAAAAAGGTCGGATCTACAAGAAAAAAAAATCTGAGAAGGGAAACAATGCAAGCAAACATCAATAGAGAGCATGAAAATGATATGTTGTGGTCCTCATTTCATATCCCTCCCTCTGGGTGTATATGGCTTTCTTCACTGAACAATTGGAACTGGTTTGAAACATTTCATTGTTGCAGAGAGCCATGTCCATCAGATTTGATCATCATGTAATATTGTTGTTGCTGTGTATAATGATCTCCTGGTTCTGCTCGTTTCACTCAGCATCAGTTCATGCAAGTCTCTCCAGGCCTCTCTGAAATCGTCCTGCTGGTCGTTTCTTATAGAACAATATTATTCCATAACATTCATATACCATAATTTATTAAGCCATTCTCCAATTGAAGGGCATCTATTCAATTTCCAGTTTCTAGCCACTACAAAAAGGGCTGCCACAAACATTCTTGCACACGTGGGGCCCTTTCCTTCCTTTATGATTTCCCAATTTATAATCTAGGTCCTTTTTAAAGAGAATTCATATCTGCTACAACTTTTTCCCTTTCCAGGTCAGAGTTTAGAACTGTGTGCATAGGATCTCTTTCAATCATAAGATCACAGAACTTCCAAGTAAGAAGGTGCATAAGACGACATCAATTCCAACCTTACTTACACAGGAATCCCTTCTCGATGAATGACATCATCATCCAATCTTTGTTTGAATATCCCTTAGTGATGGGGAATTGACTACCTACCAAAGCAACATGTTCTACTTTTAGATAGTTTTGTTTGAAAGTTTTTCTGGACAACATATCTCAATTTGTCCTCCTTCAATTTTTATCATTGCTCCTGGTTTTGCCTTCTCAAGTGAAATAGAACAAGTCCAGTCCCACTTCCAAATGATGGCTTAAAAATATTTTGACTTTTAGAAAAATCAAACTATCTAAAATTCATGAATTTACTTCCCTGCCTTAGTAAAGTACATGTTATTGATTGAAATGCCTGAGACTCTTTAATTTTTTCATTCCTAGCCAAATTGACTTTCTTGCTGTTTTATTGCCATATCTTTGCACAAGCTTGCTTTTCACCATACCTACATTATACTCCCTTCTCACTTCCATTTCTCAAAATTCTGCTCAAATGCTTTGTCCTACATAAGGTCTTACCTGAAATCCCAGCATTTAAAATTCTATTTGCTCTTCACTGAACTGGCTATTTCATCATTCCTCTCCATCATTATTTACCCCTTATCTTTATAAAAGCCAACTTTAATGCCCAGAATATGTTTTCTCATCTATATTTTGCCTTTACCTTCCTTCAAGGCTCAGTGGAGGTACCACCTATTATTAGAAGCCTCCTTTGATTTTCCTAGTTGCTGGTGCTCTTGACATCCTTGAATTACCTCATAATTATATTACTTCTGGAAAGATTATATATATCCCCTTCCCTCTCCCAGGGCTTAATTCCTTGAGTTCAGGGACTATTTGTGTTTCTAGTATCTAGGTCAACAAATTTAGTATGTGTTTAATAAATGTCTATTGAATTGCAGTCCTAGGATCTGGGCAAAAGGTATTATCAACAGGGCAGAGTAGGGAGAAGCCAACTTTCCTGTTTTGAGAATGTTCCTGAGTTTTCATATGCCAGCTCCCAGTATAACTTTTAGGGATCTATGAATAGGGATGCTGGTAATATAGTGTTAATTCTCTTATTTGATACAAGGCAGTGTCATGATCAGACTTTTGAGTATCAGCTTTGATCATCAGTTTCCTCATTCATAAAATAGGGATGTAGGGAGAAGATGGAAGGCATGGTAGATGGAGAGTTGACATTAGAGTCAAGGAGACCCAAATTTAATCTCAATCTTGGACACATTGGCTATGGACCCTGGATGAATTACCTAATGAACTTCACAGTTAAAGACTGAGACTCTTAAATTTCAGAACTCGTGTTGGTGCTGCATTGCTATAGGGAGATTCATCTTCCTGAGGAGTTTCCTACTCTGATGAAATCATAGGTTTAATTTAAAAAAGTTAAAAAGGAGGTAACAGTATACAGTTGATGCTGGAAATGGAGCAACAACAAGTCAACCAAAAAACATAATTTGGAGCAATTAGGGTCTATTGAGTTCACCAATAGGGCAGTTTTACCTGAAGAGGCAAAAAATTCCCTAAATTAATAGTATACAAAGTTTGGTTAGGTTTCCGGGAGTAAGAAACATGGTAGGTAATGAGGTTAAAATTGATTGGTCAAGGTCCCTGTTGTTGGAGGGCACTTGCACTGCAAGCACTAATGGGAGAACACAAACCTATGTGTGAACAAAATGGAATGATTCTCAAAATGAAATAACTGAATCCATATTATCTACCACAAAATGTTTTTGTGATGAAAAGTGTTACTGAAATATAAGTTTTGATTATTTCTAATGAATTCTTTTTTTTAAAAAATTCCCTTTTCAGTTACTGAAGTTGTTTGTGGCAGTGAATTTAAAGAGAGAGTATGATTGGATTAATTTTTGTAGAAAAAAAACAAAACAAAATTAAAAATATTTAGTCATGTGAAGTTTTGCTCGTTTCTCATTTGTTTACTGATATTTGAAAAATAACTTTCTAAGAGATGAAGGTGGAAGATCATCAGATTGGGAACATCTTGAGGGCAAGGACTGACTTTTTTCATTGTCAGTGATCACTGGAAGTTCTTGAAAAATGGAAAAGTATCAGAAATTCAGAAAAGGCAAATGTTTCAATTTTGTTTTTAAAGGGAAGAGAGAGCAGTCTGCAAACCACAGAAAAAATGAATGAGCTTAACTTTTAAATCTGGTGAAATTCTAGAACACATTGTTCAGAATTTGATGGTTTCTGTGATACTTAGAAAAGGAAACTGATAAAACAATATTTTAGCAAGAAATGGCCATACCAGATTAACCTCATTTCATCTTTTTGACAGAGTAACTTGACAGCTAGATCAAGGGAATACTGTAAATATGGTATACTTATTGTTTCAGCAAAATATTTGACAAAGTCTCTCTGTATGGGAGCTCCCTTCACTTATGAAGATCAACAGCTCCTTTATAGCACCCAGTCTTAAGAAGGTACCAGGAACATTGAAAAGTTAAATAATATATCCATATTTATAGGGTTAATATGTGTCAAAGGCAGGACTTGACCCAATCTCTTTCTGATTTTGACTAATGCTTTATCCACAGTGCCACACAATTTATCATAGATTTCATACTTGTCAAGTTTGTAGGTGACATGAAGCTGGACAGGACACATTAGGTGATGAGTTTATCATAGAGTCTATGCATAGATTAGAAAGGAATCTTGGTCAGATATAGATTGGACTAGATGCCTATTGGGATCTCTTCTGTGAGAATATTGGATTCTTAAACAGATGGACTTCACATCTACTTCAAAGTAGACCAAAAGGAAGATCTGAAACAGAAATGAGCTCTTTTCCTGATGGTCTATAAAGTGTAACTATCCATCCTATAATAAAATTTCTCACTTCCCCAGCTTCACTAACACTGAGACATTTAACAATTATGGGGAATTAACACAGAACTCCAAAATCACACAACTGGAAGGATCCTCAGAGAACACATTGTCTTAATTCCTACACAAGAATTGTCTCTATAATATAAACTCATGAGTGGTTATCTCATCTTTTCTTGTAGACCTTTCATTAAGGGAAATCCACTACCTTTCTCCATGGTCTAATTCATATTTAGGTAGTTCTATTGTTAGGAAGTTTTTCCTTTTATCAAACCTAAATCTGCCTTTTTGCCAATTCCTCCCAATCCTTCTATTTTAGACTTCTCTGAACAAACAGAATAAGTCAGTCGTTGTTCAGAGATTTAAATTTCACAAACATAATCAACAGCCTAGCAAGGATATTGCTATTTATACTCTATAACTGTGTCATTTTTCAATGCTATAATTTTGTGTATTTCCAGATGAAAAGTTACAGGTTTGCCTTATATATGACATTTTTTCATAATAAAGCTGTTCAACAGCCTCTTTTTACTGTTAAAACTTATAATTTCCGGCTAATAAAAGAAAGGGGCAGCTTTTCACATCAGTATTTATTATATATGTATATGTATACCTGTATAGGGAATATACATATATGTATATGCATATATGAACAGACAAATATATAGTATACATAAATGCATGGATATGTATACATACACACAAAGGACTTTTGTCAACAGAATTAATAGAAAATACTTGTCTACAATATCTGTAGATATTAAGTTCAGAAATGTGAACTGTTGCTCAAAGATTTATTAATCCTATAGGTACAAGAAAGTATTAATTTGATCCTACTTTTTGTGAATTTGCACCAAAATGCTTGATTATGATTATCAAATTGGACTAAGATGGATTTCTACCTCTGCAATTGAGATTATGAAATGTTATAAAGGCACAAGATGAGATTTAGAACATTGTGGCATTGCCATATTTATCAACTGAATTCTTTCTGGAATGACATGGCAACAACACACTCCTTGGGAGCATCTTTTCTAGATCTATTGTACCTCCTGATGACTTACTCATCTTAGTTAGAAAGTGAAAGTAATAGTCAATTCTTTTCTAAGCACCACAAGTGATAAAGGTAACCTAGTACCTAGGAGTGCCCACACACCTCAAATATAATTTTGGAGCAGCAGAGGCAACAAAAATTCAGGGGAAACATTTTCCCAGCCTAAAACAATTGGCAAAAGAGGTTTGTGACATTGGGTGGAGGACAGCCTGAAGCATACCTACCCGCAAAGGAGCACAGATGACAACTAAGAATAATCTACCCAGTAAAACTGGGTGTAATCCTTTAAAGGAAAAAAAAAAGAATAGTTAATGAAGTACAGAACTTTCATTCATTCCTGATAAAAAGGCTATAGATGAATAGAAAATCTGACATTTAAAGAGAAGGCTCAAAAGAAGCATAAAAAAAGTAAATTATGAAGAAGTAATCATAAAGGACTCAGTAAAGCTAAACTGTTTACATTCCTAAATGAGAAAACAATACATCTAACTCCTAAAAATGTTATCATTATTAGGACAGTTAAAAGGCATTTACATTGACAGAAGGCATGGGTATGAGTTGATTATGTTTTAATGATCACCAAGAAAAAAATGAAGGGGTCAGAAAGAGGGATGCACTGGGAGAAAGAGACTGGGAGAAGGGGTAGAATAAGGAAAATTTTCTCACATAAATGATGCATACAAGGAAGAGCTTTTGCAGTGGAAGAGAAATGAGTAGGGGGAAGTGGGCAATGTTTGAGTCTCACTCTCATCAGAATTGATTAAAAGAGAAAAGAATGTATAAACATATTCAGCTAGGTATAGAAATCTCTAATTCCCAACAGGAATATAGGAGGAGAGGGGAATAAGAGAAAGTGTGGGGAAATGATAATGAATGGATTAAGGGTAGTGGTCAGAAGCAAAGCAGATTTTTTTGAGGAGAGAAAAGATAAAAATAGAGGGAGGATAAAAAGAAGAAAATGGGATAGAAGAAAATACACAATAATCATAACTGTGAATGTGAATAACATGAATTCACTCATCAAATGGAAGTGAATAATAGAATGGATTAGGAACTAGAATCCAACAATATGTTGTTTACAAGTCTCTCTCTCTCTCTCCCTCTCACACACACACATATATATGTTTCTCATATATATAGGGAATTGAGTCAAATTTATGAAAATAAGAGTAATTCCTCAATTGATAAATGATTGAAGGATATAAACAGGCATTTTTCAGAAGAAAAAATTTATCATATTAAAAATGCTCTAAATCACTAATGATTAAAGAGGTGCAAAATAAAACAACTCTGTGGTACCACTTGATACTATAAAAAATGACAAATGCTAGAGGGGTTGAGGAAAAATAGATATAAAGATATACTAATGAACTATTGATGAATTGTGACCATTTTGAAGAACAATTTGGAACTATGCCAAAGGGCCATAAAATTATGTGTACTTTTTGACTAAGCAATACTATTATTAGATCTGTATTCTAAAGATATAAAAGGAAAAGGAAAAGGACCCAGATGTACAAAAATATTTCTAGCAGCATGTGGTGGCAAAGAATTGAAAATCAATTGGGGAATGTTGAGAAATGGCTGAACAAGTTGTGGCATATGATTGCGATAGAATATTGTGCTATACGAAATGATAAGGGGAATGGTTTCAGAAAAACTTGGGAAGACCTACATAAAATGTTGAAAATTAAAGTGAATAGAACAAAGAGATCATTGTACACAGTAACAACAATATTGTAATGATTATCAATTGTGAAAGACTTAGCTAGTCTGATCAATATAATTATCCAAGACAATCCCAAAGGTTTCATGATGAGAAAATGCTATCTGCCTCCAGATAGAGAACTGAAGACTTCTCAGTGCAAATTGAAGCATGATCTTTTCATTTTGTTTTTCATGCTTTTTGGGGGCACATAACTAATATGGAAATGTGTTTGCATGACTTCACATATATAATCAATATCATTTTTTTCAGTGGGTGGTAGAGAGGAGGAAAGAAGAGAGAGAATTTGGAACTAAAATTGAATAAAAGAATAATAAATAATAATTACTTTTAAAATGATAAATGACTTTTTTTAAAAGTTAAAAAAGAAGAATAACCAAAGAAAATTGGGATCCATCTATATAGAAATGACAGTTGAAGCCATGGGAGTAAATAAGATTACTAAGGGAAGAGAGTGTAGAGAGGATAAAGAGGAGGGTCAAGAATGGAACTCAAAAGATTGGTACAAGTAGTAAAGGAAAGAAAAGGAATAATAAGAGAATAAGAATGAGAAGCAGGAGAGTGTGACCATCTCTTCAGTCCACGGAAAAGAGAATGTTCGTAAAGACAATTTAACATATTAACAATTTGATTGGCACTAAGGGATCAAGGAGGATGAAGACTTAATTAGAACTATTGAATATGATAATTAAGAAGTTTTTGGTGATGACTGAGAGAAATTTCGGTAGAGTTTTAGGAATAAAGCCAGCCTGTAGGAACAAGTGATCATTGAGAAAGTGGAAGAATTAGATATAGACTTTTCAGAAAGCTTGGTCATGAAGAAAAGAAAAAGAGGTGCAATGGAAAGTAGATGGAATAAAAAGATATTTTTAAAAATGGATTGTGGAGATTTGTGTATGTTCATAAATGGTTGGAATGGAGCCAGAAATGGAACCCAGTGCCAATTCTGGGACTTCCAGTGGCTTCACATTGAATAAGTCACACCTATGTTGTGTTTTGTGTATGCACAGGAGGAATCCAACTCATTGCATAAACTTGGACCTGAGTCTTCTCAATAGACTTCTTAATAATAATGATGTTGTAGGGGCAGCTAGGTGGCGCAGTGGTTAGAGCACCAGCCCTGAAGTCAGGAAGACCTGAGTTCAAATCTGGTCTCAGACACTTAACATTCCCTAGCTGTGTGACTCTGGGCAAGTCACTTAACCCCAATTGCCTCAGCAAAAAGCAAAAAAAAAAAATAATGATGTTGTATTTGTAGTCTGCTAAGGTTTACAAAGTGTTTTACAAATTGTACCTCATTTGAGACATAACAACCTTGCAATGAAAATTCTATGGTTTTCCTTCTTTTTAACATAACATTATCTTTCTATCAATGAGGAAATTGTTGTGCAAATAATCTAAGTGTGAATTTAGAGAAATAGCAATAGAACCTCAGCTTTAGAGAAAAAGCAAATTTCCTTTTCTCTACTTGGACAGAGTATGCCTCTCATGAGAATCCAGAGATCTTGAAGAATCTCCCTCCTCAGCAACCCCATCTTTTCTGAAAGGAACTTCCCAAATGGATAAGAAAAGCAGCTTCTGGGAATGCCAGAGCTGGCCAAGAAATACTTTATGGAGGAAAACAGAAGCCTTCCTAAGTCATCGATATATAAGACTGAGCTTGACTTCTTAGTTGGTGCTATTGATGACTTTCAAAAGCACCCAGCTTTTTTCTCAGGTGCCAGAGTATTTACAGCAGGATTTCTTCCTGATCAAACAGAGTAGGGCTGTCAGAAATAATCACATTTTCTGTTCAAAAGCATTAGGAGTCCCAATATATAGGCAACAAGTGAGAAATACAGGTTTTTCAGGGATGATCCAGATAAACTGGTTTTCTCTAATCCTCCCATGTAGTACTTCATTTCTGGTCTCTGTTGCTTTGCACTGTTCATCTCCCATCTGTAGCATTCCTTCTCTCCTCACCTTTACCTCATACAATGTTTTTTCCTTCTTCAAGAATCAGCTCATATGTCACCTTCTACACTAAGGTTCTTGCCTTTTTTTGTGTTAGGGACTTCTTTGTCAATCTGGTGAAGCTTATGGACCCCCTCCCTCTCAGAGGAATGTTTTCAAATAATTGAAGGAAATGCTAAATTTCAGTTAGAAGTTAGTGAAAGATTTTTTTTAACCCATTCAAGTTCAAAAATAGCACTATCCTTTCCTGCCCTATCCCCCCAAAGAATCTAAGGATCCTCAGTATATTTAAACTTCAAATCACATACCCCTGTTCTACATCAAGTCTTTTACAATCCCTTCAACTTCTTGTGCTCTTCCAAGTACAAAGTATACCAAGAATAATTATCTTTACTACCAAGTATAATTATCTTGTTTGTGTTTATTCTGTACATCCATTCACACATAATATATATATATACATATATGCATATATATACATATATATGGATGCTTATTGAATTATAAACTCCTTAAAAACAGGGATTATTTCATTTTCTGTTTTTGTGTCCTTTGTAATCCATCACATAATGGGTTAAATAATGCTTGCTCATAATTGGTTGACAATGAAAGAAAATGAATACTTATTCTGGCAAAACAGAATATATTAACTGCTGAATTCTGACATATAGGCCCTCTGGCTTGACTAGTCCTTTCTATGAGAGGTCTTTCTGAGGAGGATTCTCTAGAGGCCCATTAAACAATTTGACAGTGATGATGGTGGCTTCTCTTAGTTTGGTTACCTATTTTTTCTCTGTCTCTGTCTCTGCCTGTCTCTCTGTCTCTGTCTCTGTCTCTCTTCCCTCTCTCAACTTGTTAATGCAGTAGTAAATTAAGTACATTATGTGAAGAATCCAAGTGTGATTAAGTATGTTCCTGAATTGTGGTATTCAGGTATGAAGTAGTAAATACTTCTATTTTCAATAAAAACTCCTATTAGATATTTGATGACATTGATGAAGAGTTCATCAGTTTTATACTCACTAATCTCTTAATCCTTGACATGATGGTTAAGTTTTTAAAATTATCTAAACTAGATTGAGGGATAAATGAGGACAAATTGGCTTCTGAGAGTCAAGATGGTGGAATAAACAGTGAATCACTGTAACTCTTTTATATTCACTTCTGGGCAGCCATAAAATATGCCCCAAGACAGGTCCCAAGAAGAACTAGCAAGGATACAGGGTGAAATAATCTTTTAGTTCATGAAATTTAAAAGATTAGCAGAGGTCTCAATTTCACTTACCAGCAATCCAGAAGCAAGCTCTACCTCAGCAAAAAACAGGAGTGTGATGGAGCAGACAGATACTAACATTAAGATTTCTCCCCACCATGCCTCAACATAGCCAAGAGAATGGGCAGACTTCAGCTCTGGGAATTATCACTGTATTTCAGTGTGACCTGGGCAAAAAGGTATTCTCCAGTGGCCCAATCTCCCTGTGCTTCAGTGTAATCCCAGGGAAATGCAGAAATACCCCACCAGGGGTTAGCATATGCCAGACCCTCGCGTCAGTCAAACTGCCAGACCCTTCTAGCCTCCCCTCTAGCCATCCTCCTTTCTCACTCTACCTCTTTGGTGCAGCATCAGACCCCAGGATCCCCCTGGATCTCAGGGTAACATCAAGTAAATAGCCAGGGCTTGCTGCCACTGACTCACTGAGCAAATCTGAGAGAGAACTCTTTCCATCCTGGAAGGAGAGCTCAATTTTAAAAGAAAAGAAAAAGAAGTTTCTTCTTTCCCCTGAAAATGAGCAAAAAACAACAAAATCTGACTATTAAAAATTATTATAGTGACAGGAAAGACCAAGACACAAACTCAGAAGAGAACAACAATGTCAAAAAACCTATGGGCAAAATTATAAAGAAAAATGGAAAGCAATTTTAAGCTCAGAAAAACTCATGGAAAGCACAAAAAGGAGCTTAAAATCATATGAGAAGTAGAAGAAAAATTGGAAAAAGAAATGAGAACAATGCAATAGAATTATGAAAAAAAAGGTAACAATTTAGAACATTGCTTAAAAAGTAGAATTGATCATTCTGATGGACATGGCTCTCTTCAACAATGAAATGTTTCAAACCACCTCCAATTATTCACTGAAGAAAGCCATATACACCCAGAGAGAGGGATGCGAAATGTGGACCACAACATAACATTCTCATACTCCTTGATTGATGCTTGCTTACATTGTGTTTCCTTTATCTGATATATCTTTTGTGTAGATAAGATTTTTCTTGCACAACAGTGATAAGTTTGGAAATATGTATACATATATTTGATTTGCCAATATTTTAACATAATTAACATGTAGTGAATATCCTGCCATCTAGGGGAGGGGTGGGGAGTTGGGGGGAAAAACTTGTAACAGAAAGCTATGTAAGGGTTATTGTTGAAGAATTACCCACACATATGTTATGCAAATAAAATAAAAAAAAAACATAGAATTGATCAAACAAAAATCTGCTGAAGAAAACAGTTCCTTAAAAAGCATGGGAAAGAATGCAAAAAACTAATAGAGGAAAGCAATATCTTAAAAGTCAGAATTGGGGAAGCAGAAGCTAATGACTCTTTGAGACATCAAGAATCAATCAAAACTTTTTTAAAAATGGAAGGAAATGCAAAGTACTTCATGAAAAAAAAGTGATTTGGAAAATAGATCCAAGAGAGACAATATCAGAATTATTGAACTATCTGAAAGCCATAATCAAAAGGAAAATCTAGACAGTTTCCTTCAAGAAATTATCAAGGAAAACTGCCCTGATGTCCTGGAACCAGAGGGAAAAATAGACATTAAAAGAATCCAGTGATCATGTCAGGAGAGAGATCCCAAAATAAAAACTCCAAAGAAACATTATAGCTAGATTTCAGAATTAAATTAGGTCAATGAAAAAAAAATGCTACAAGTAGCCAGAAAGAAACAATTTAAATATCAAGGAGTCATCATCAGGATTATACAGGATTTGGCAGCTGCAATATTAAATGATCAGAATTCATGGAACATGATGTGCCAGAAGGCAAAGGAGCTAGGACTACAACCAAGAATCACTTACCTAGCAAAATTGAGCATAATGCAATAATAGGGAAAATGATCATTGAATGAAATAGAAGGAATTCAAGCTTTCATAAAGTGAAGACCAGAACCAAATCAAAAATTTCATCTCCCATATTAAGACCCAAGAAAAACATAAATAGATAAAAAAGAGAAAAGAAAACATAAATTGTTTATATCTCTACATAGGAAGATGATACTTGTAAGTCTTAAAAATTGTATTACTAATATATATCTAGAAAGAATATACATAGAGGGTATAGAATTTGAGGAAATAACAGAAAAATAAGAGATGAGAAAGAGGAGTACTCTGTGTGTAGAAGGAAAGAAGTTGAATGATGTAAATTATTTCATGTGAAGAGATATGAAAGATTTATTACAATGGAGTGGAAGATGGGAAAGTGGACAGTGATCATTGCTTGTACCTTACTCTCATCAGTGTTGGCTCAAAGAGGGAATAATGTATACAATTATTTCAATGTAGAAATCTATCTTACCTGACAAGGAAGTAGGAGGGGTGGTGGGCAAATCAGAAGGGAGAGAAGATCAGGGGAGGTGGTAGAAAGAAGCAAAGCACTGGATGGAAAGGGTGAAAAGAGAGAGCACAAACGGAGGAGGAATAAGATGGAGAAAAATACCCAGATAGTAATCATAACTGGGATAAATTCTTCAATAAAATAGAAATGGATAGAGGAGTGGATTAAAAACCAGAATCCGACAATATGTTTTTGACAAGAAACACACCTGAAACAGAGAGGCACACACAGAAGAAAGGTAAAGGGCTGGAACATAATCTGTTATGATTCAGCTGAAGTTTAAAAAAAAAAAAAGAAAGAAAACCAGAAGTAGCAATTTTGATCTCAGATAAAGTAAAAACAAATATAGATCTAATCAAAAGAGATAAGGAAGGAAATTACATTTTGCTAAAAGGTACCATAGACAATGAAGTAATATCAATAGTAAATATGTACCAAGTGCTATATATAGCATCCAAATTCTTAAAAGGTGACACCATAATTAACTAGAAGAACAAGGAATAGCCTATTTGCCAGATATATGGGAAGGGGAAGAATTAATGCACTGATAGAGAGAACTGAAAAATACAAAATATATAATTTTGATTAGATTAAATTAAAAAGCTTTTGTACAAATAAAACCAATGTCACCAAGATTAGAAGAAAAGCAAAAAGCTGGGAATCAATCTTTACAGCAAGTATTTCTGATAAAAGCTTCATTTTTCAAATATGTAGAGAACTTATTTAAATTTATAAGAATATAAGCCATTCCCCAATTGATAAATGGTCAAAGGATACGAGCAGGCAATTTTCAGATGAAGAAATCAAAACTATCTGTGTAATTGCATGAAGAAGTGCACTAAGTCACTTTTGAGTAGAGAAATGAAAATTAATACAACTGAGATATTACCTCACACCTATCAGATTGGCTAATATGACAAAAAAAAGAAAGTAATAAATGTTGGGGAGGATGTGGGAAAATTGAGATACTAATGCATTATTGGTAAAATTGTGAACTGATTCAACTATTCTGGAAAATAATTTGGAACTCTGCCCAACAGGCAACCAAACTATGCATATCCTTTGATCCAGCAATACCACTTTATCCCAAGGAGATCATAAAAAGGGGAAAAGGATCAACATGTGCAAAAATATTTATAGCAGCCCTTTTCATTGTGGCAAAATATTGGAAAATGAAGGGGTTATCAATTGAGGAATGGCTGGACAAAGTATGATTTATAAATATAATGGTATACTATTATGCAATAAAAAATGATGAGCAGGTAGCTTTCAGAAAAAAACAGAAAGACTACTAGGGACTGATACAAAGTGAAATGAGTAGAATGAGAAAAACATTGTAAGCACTATCAGTAACATTGTGTGATGATTGTAAATGACTCAGCTCTTCTCAGCAACACAATGATCCAAGACAAATATGAAGGACTCCTGGAGGAAAATGCTGTTCATATTCAGATAAAGAACTGATGGATTCTGAATGCAGATTGAAACATATTTTTTCACTTTATTCTTTCTTGTAGTTTTTTTTTCTTTTTGTGTTTATTGTTTAACATCTGTGACTAATATGGAAATATATTTTACATGATAGCACATGTATAAACTATATATCAAATTGCCTACTATGTTTGGAGGGAGGAGAGAGGAAAAAAAAATTGGAACTCAAAATCTTGTAAAAATGAATGCTAAAAAATTTCTTGACATGTAACTGGAGAAAAAATAAAATACTATTTAAACTAGATGTGAGGGGGCAGCTAGGTGGTGCAGTGGATAGAGCACCAGCCTTGAAGTCAGGAGGACCTGAGTTCAAATCTGGTCTCAGACACTTAATGTTCCCTAGCTGTGTGACCCTGGGCAAGTCACTTAATCCCAATTGCCTCAGCAAAATGCAAAAATAAAATAAAATAAAATAAAACTAGATGTGAGAAGTATATAATTTGACTGATCTTCAAAATTTTGCAACTTGAACATAATTTGGTTTTATTAAGGAACTAACTTTTATTGTACATTTTGTTTTGCATTTAGTATAATAATTAGTTTATAGGAGACCAAATAGCCCTGTGTTTATGTGTAGGTGTGTGTGTTTAACCTCTGTTTTTAATTATCATACTATCAAATACAACTATCTAACCAGTATCCAAGTATGAGGTTGTTGAATTGAATAGAATAAAATCTAACATTTATTAAGCACTGACTGATTTATAAGCCTGTGCTAGCCATACTAAGGGAAAGGCACTAAATGAGATACAAAATTTAAATAAGCCATAACTGCCCTCATGAAGTTTACAATCTAATAGGGATAATAAATAACATGTATGTAGAGAGCTTGGGTTTGGAGGGGGGGGTGTAGACGTGATTTTACTGATATGAGAAACTCTTTGGAAGGAAACTTCATTTACCAATGCAGGTCAACATCTATGCAGCTTACAATCTTCATATAGTTGCTTAAAATATTGAGAGTTGAAATGATTTGCTCAGTGCGTCAGAGAAGACTTGACTCCAGGTCTTTTTGACTTGGAGGGAATAGGAGGCAAATAAATCTGATGGGAGCCACTGAAGATTTTTCTTTTTTTAATCAAAGCTTTTTATTTTCAAGATATATATACATGGATAATTTTCGACATTTACCCCTACAAAACTCTGTGTTCTGATTTATATATGTTAAACATGTGCAGTTCTGCTATTTCTACAAATATCATATTGTACAAGAAAAATCAGAACAGAAAGGAAAATAAATAAGAAAGAAAACAATGCAAGCAAACTACAAAAAAAGAGAGTGAAAATACTATGTTGTGATCCACATTCAATTCCCACTGTCCTCTCTTTGGGTACAGATGGCTTTTAAAGATTTTTGAGCCAAGGAATGGCTTGATTGGATCCATGCATAAGAAGACTACTCTGGTTGTTTTCTAAAGGATGAATTGGAAAAGTGAAAAGTGGAGACAGAAAAACCTATTAGGAGGCCATTGCAACTGATCAAATAGGTATTAAAAAGAGCCTCTACTAGAATAATAGAGATGGAAATAGTGAGGGGAGGATTTTATAATGAGTATTTGGTACCAGAGGCAAGTAGTATAAAATACCCCTTTAAAGTAATCCATTTGAAAGGATTTAGAAGAGATAACTCCAGGACACCATCCAATGGAGGGGAAAGAGAAAAGAGCACTGAATTTGGAACCAGAGGGCCTGGATTCAAATCCTGACTCTGCCACTTATTATCTATGTGTCCTTAGATAAGCCAATTTCCTCAACTGGCCTTAGTTTCTTGTGTATAAGAGGGTTGGAATTTAAAAAAAAATTTTTTTAAAAAGAGAGTTAGAATAGACAATACTTGAGTTACATATATACATATATATATACATATATACATATATGATCCTATGATTTCATGGTCACAAAAGTGAAGAAGGACACTGCTGGGTTGGAAATCAGTGGAGGGTGGGATCAAACCAAGAAGCAACTAAACAGAGGTATGGTCACTTGGAAAGGATGTACTGGGAAAGAAACCAAGCTACCAGGTAGCTTTTTATTTTTTCTAATTATTCTAACTAGATACTAAACTCAATTGTTTCTATGTGGTCAGTAAAAGTGAGTGCCCTGGGGCCAAGACTTGAGAGCTCTATTCTCATTATATTTTTCATTGCAGATTTGGAATTAAAAGGACTTGTAAATAATTGGATGTGATAGTTGGAGAAAAAGGGAAGAGTGACTTGCACCCAAAATTTTGAATTAGGGAGACTGGATGAATGTTGGGACCACTGACAGAGGTCAGAAAGATGGGCACATTTAGGGGAAAATAATGGACTTAGTCTGAATTAGTCATAAAACAAATTCAGATACTTAAGGATGGACATTTATTGTCATGCGGATGAAGATATATCCAGCCTGGGGGGAAATTCTACAGATTTAGAGTGAGCCTGAATTAATTTCCCTCAGACTGCTATAAAAAGTATTTTGCCCTGGCACTTAGAAATGCTACTATTTTTGTTCTCCAGAATTCCTTAATATGATATCTTGGTCACATGGTCTCCCATATCCAAATTACTAGTTGAGAGCAAGCCAGCCTATAGCCAGACCAGAGAGAGAAATACACAGATTTTGCAATTCAGCCTTCTTCTTCCTGACCACTTTGGCTAAAAATATATCAGATGAATGTTTTTGTACCTGTGTTTATGAAAAATTAAATTAGATCCTTTCTAAAATAGCAATAATAACAAAATAGTAACATTTATATAGAACTTGAAGTTTTGGAAAGCAATTTGCATAATTATCTCACAACAAACCTGTAAAGTAGGTGCCATTTATTATTCCTCTTTTACAGAAGAAACCAAGACTGAGAGAAGTTAAGTATCATCCCCAGGTTTGTTCAACTAGTACATTTTTTTTCTTTTCTTTTTTTTTAATAATATCTTTTTATTTTCTAAATATATGCAAAGATAGTTTTCAGCATTCACCCTTGCAAAATCTTGTGTTCTAAATTTTTCTCTCTCCCTTCTCCTACTCCCTCCCCTAAACAGCAAGCAATGTAATATATGTTAACTATGTGCAATTCTTCTATACAAATTTCCACATTTATCATGCTATATAAGAAAAATAAAATCAAAAAGAAAAGAAAATGATAAAGAAAACAAAAAGTAAGCAAACAACAACAACAAAAAAATGGTGAAAATACTATGTTATGATCCACACTCAGTCCCCACAGTCTCTCTCTGGGTGCAGATGGCTCTCTCCATTACTAGATCATTGGAATTGGCCTGAATCACCTCATTGTTGAAAAGAGCCAAATCCATTAGAATTGATCATCCTTTAATCTTGCTGTTGCCTGTACAATGATCTCCTGGTTCTACTCACTTCACTCAGCATCAGTTCATGTAAGTCTCTCCAGGCCTCTTTGAAATTATTCTGCTGGTCGTTTCTTACAGAACAATAATATCCCATAACCTTCATATACCATAACTTTTTCAGACATTCTTCAACTGATGGGCATCCCCTCAGTTTCCAGTTCCTTGCCACCACAAAAAGGACCGTTACAAAAATTTTTGCACATGTGGGTCTTTTTCCACTTTTTATGATCTTTTTGGGATACAGGCCCAGTAGAGATACTGATGGATCAAAGGGTGTGCAGTTTGATAGCCCTTTGGGCATACCAACTAGTAAATTCTGAGAAGAGATTTGAGCTCAGCTTTTTCTCTCTCCAAGTGAACTGCTCTAGTCAATGAGTCCCAGTTCTGAGTTATTAGTAGCTGAATGGTGAAGTGATAATGTCCTGGACTCAGCATCAGGAAGGCCTGAATTAAAATGCTTCCTGAGACACAAGATCCTGGAAAAATCACTTTAGCCCCTGTCTGCTTCAATTTCCTTATCTGTAAAATGGGAATAATAATAACATCTACCTTACAAGGGTGTTGTGAGCATCAAATTAGATGACATAAGTACTTTGCAGACCAGACCCAAAGTGCTAAGTAAATGCTATTTTTATTATTATTATCTCCTTACCTCCCCCAAGACTATAAAGCACCTGAGGGTTCTATGACCTTACCTGAAAATGTGAAGTTGGTGACATAGTTCCCTTGAACATCTCTGGATCAATTTGTGTCAAAATGTCTTCTGTATTTTCAGATGGCATTTCACAAGGCATTAAGAAATAGAAAAAAAATAAGAAATAACCCTTTAAAATTAACATTCTTGATTCATCAGGGATGGGGTAAATAAGACCCCAGCAAAAAGACCCCAGTGCCTTATTAGCTAGGAGAGTCATTGACAGGAGAAGGCTTTTTGCTGAATTTAAATGGAATTTAAGAGGGCCTTTGTTTCTATGAGCCCGTGTTGAATTCCTATAGCTACTCTCTTCTGAAGCAAGCTGGGAGAGATATTAAACAGAATTATTTTGTCCTTAAGTGGGACTCTTTGTTGCCTTTAAGTGGGTCTTTGTTGCAGTGGTACCTTGTTGAATTCTTTGTGTAATTCTTGCTTTGACAAGATTACCTTGACCCCACAGTTACCAACCAAAAGGTCAAGCTATAGATATCAACCCCCAGATCATTTTTGTCTTATAAAAGAACCTCCTGGTGCTTTACTTCTTAACTAACTTCTTAGATAGGAACTTATCCCACTTTATGGCGTCTTCTCCCTTGTTACAATATCTTCCCCTTGTTAATGGTGAGTTTCACTAGGGAACCTTGCCTGCCACCTTTCCCCTTGTTAATGGCTTTCTCTTTTGGAACTTAGTCTGCTGCTAAAGCATAATAAAATCATTGCCTCTTGATTTGGAGATGGTCTAAGCCTACAAATTCTTTTGAAACAACTTGTGACACCATTCCCAAAACCCAATATATTTTGGGATTTAATTCCTGCACCCTATCATTTGGTGGCCCATATGGGGAGATGTGAAACCCCAATATATTTTTAGGGGTTCAGCATTTCTGCAGTCCTATACCACATCAATTGGTACAATTCAAAATAAATCCACTGAAACAATTTAAAAGGAAATGACTAATTTGGTTATATTTTTGCTAAGGAGGTGAAAAGGATTGATTTTTAATGGGTTTCTTTAAAAAGAGAAATATGGATTCTATGCTCTTGTTTGTGATGGAGGGTGGTTATAGTTATACAATAAATGTAAATTTTAAATTTGCTCAAGGAAAAGGAAGCATGTGGAACTTTTTAAACTACTCGTGTTTTCTGCTTCAGCATAGAGATCCAACAGATTTTTTTTTTATTTGCAAAACATGTATGGGTAATTCTTCAACATTAACCCTTACAAAGATTTCTGTTACAAAATCCCCCCCTACTCCCCACCCCTCCCCTAGATGGCAGGAAATCCACTACATGTTAATTATGCCAAAATACTTGACAAATCAAATATATGTATACATATTTCCACACTTATTGTTGTGCAAGAAAAATCATATCTATAAGAAAGAAAAATCAGATAAAGGAAACACAATGCAAGCAAACATCAATTGAGAGCATGAAAATGTTATGTTGTGGTCCACATTTCATATCCCTCTCTCTGGTTGTATATGGCTTTCTTCAGTGAACAAATGGAAGTGGTTTGAAACATTTCATTGTTGGAGAGAGCCATGTCCATCAGAATTGATCATCATATAGTATTGTTAATAATCTTCTGGTTTTGCTCATTTCACTCAGCATCAGTTCATGCAAGTCTCTCCAGCCTCTCTGAAATCATCCTGCTGGTTGTTTCTCACAGAACAATAATATTCCATAACATTCATATATCATAATTTGTTCAGCCATTCTCCAATCGATGGGCATCCATTCAATTTCCAGTTTCTAGCCACTACAAAAAGGGCTGCCACAAACATTCTTGCACAGGTGGGGCCCTTGAGATCTAACAGTTTAAACAATGCAAAGAGCAAAATTAAGTTTGTGAAGAATAAACTGGGTTGCAAGACAAATAAACCAGTTTCCTGATAGAAAAGAACAGATTTTTTTTTCTAGCTCTGACCACTTGGTTCATCAATTCTGCACAGGCAAGAGGCTTTGTATTTCCTCCTTATCTTTTAAGAGTTCTTTGCTTTCTTCAGAAAACACTCATATACTACTTTCTACTTAAGTCAATCTAATTCCTCCCAATCCCTTTCAAACTACCTCCAACTCCAAGTGCTCCCTCCCTCTAGAATTCACTATAATTCTGTATTTTCTTTATGAAAACTATTCTTTCAATAGATATAAGATATTTGAAGGTGGGGACCTTCTTTTTTTGTCTTTCTATACCCAGCTTCTTTGTCTGTAGTTTTAATCAACACATTTTTTTCTGAATTGAACAATTGCTTCTTATTGTTAAGGCAGAGATAGATAAAGAGCTGATTGATAAGTGAAATGTTACCTGCAAACGTGTAGAGATCCAGAGACTTTACCTTGCTGTGTTAGAGGACAATGCTGAGTGAATCTACTTCTCTTACATATAATAGGAAGAGAGAGAGAGAGATTGAATGGATGTAAGTGGGATGGTGGGTAATGAACCATCAATGGCAGTCATTGGTTGAAGGAAGCATGAAGCCTGGGGCAGCTAAACTCATTAACCCTTGCCCTTTTATCCTATTTTGATTATTTTTATGTCATTGGACCTGCTATTTTGTACCCGGATTCCAATTTAGAATAAACCTTTTCAGAAATTTGTTGTTGGGTGATCTGATTTCCTGCTGGCATATATTGAAAATCTTCAGCCTCACACTTTGATATACCAATTGATATCTGGCACTTTTGACTTAGGGCTCTTGTCTGGACATCAGATAGTTCTATTGACTGACTCTTTCTGCATTTTTGGATAGATCATGGCACAGAATATTTAGTCAGGTTCCCTGCCAGGTTGGCTGCACTCCTGGAACAAAATAAGTGGGAAAGGTGAGGAGGAACCTATACTTTTTTCTATTGAGAATGACTAAGTATGTGTTTTGGAAGGAGGAGAGATACTTAGGGAAAGTCAAGAGTTTGGGAGCCAAAGAGGCAGTAAGGCTTAGTAGAAAAAGCACAATATGGAGCCAAGAGACTCAGTGCTATGTTTTTATCCTTTACTAGTTATAGTTACAATGGGGGAGAGAAGAGGGTTGTGTCATCTCAGGGAAGGATCAATAGATCCTTTGAAACTGACCTCTCTGGCTTTCTTTAAGTCTCTCTCTCTCTCTTTTTCTTTTATTAAAGCTTTTTATTTTCAAAACATATGCAGAGATAATGTTCAACATTCACCTTTGCAAAATCTTGTGTTCCAATTTTTTTTTCCTTCTCTTCCCTCCACCCCTTCTCCTGGATGTCAAGTAATCCAATATGTTAAACATGTGCAATTCTTCTATGCATATTTCCACAATTATCATGTTGTAGAAGAAAAATAAAAACACAAGAAAGAAAACAAAATGCGAGCAAACAACAATAAAAAAAGTGAAAATTCTATGTTGGGATCCACACACAATCCTCTCTCTGGGTGTAGATAGCTCTCTTTATCACAAGTTCATTGGGATTGGCCTGAATCACCTCAATGTTGAAAGGAGCCACATCGGTCAGAATTATCATCGTATAATTTTGCTGTTGCTGTATACAATCTTCTCCTGGTTCTACTCATTTCATTGATCACTTTCCTTAAGTCTTAACTAAAATCCCATATTTAGCAGAAGTCTTCTCAACTCTTCTTAAAACTAGCTCCTTCCTTCTGTTAATTATTTTCTACTTATCCTGTGTATAACTTGTTTTGGATATATTTATTTGCATATTGTCTTCTCCATTAGATTGTAAGCTCCTTGAAGACAAGGGCTGTGTTTTGCTTCTTTTTGCATTTACAGCACTTAGCACAGTACCCGGTACATATTAGATGCTTAATAAATACTTATTGGCTGATTAAAAGAGAATGTCTAGATTAGCTCTTCCTGGTAGGTTATACAGAGCATGCACAGTATTCTCTATTTGCTTTCAGTCTATCATCTGTAATCTTTGGGAAATCAGTTTCCAGTCATATGTGTCTGATGATGAAAAGTCTTCTGATTACCGATGGAGCTGGAAAAACTAGTGATTCAGATATTGCTGAATTGGAACTTCATGGGCATAAAAATATACTCTATTTTTGAAGTTACACTCTTTCTTTTGTAGTTTCAAGGAGGTAGTAGTACTTTGAACTTCCTGAGAACAAAGAGAAGGAAGGTTGGTGGCCCTCTCTTCCAAACGTCCGTAGCAAATGTGAACACTTGGCCATTTCTGTGTCTCTGTGTTTGTTCTTTCCAATCTTTGGCAAATAGTTATTCTGAGATGAAAGCATCCCAACAAATCTAGATATCCCATTATAGGTCAAGAAGAATGCAATGTCCACTAGAGATGATAATAGCTGACAACAAAAGAGAGATGTGGAAAGGCAATCAATTGCTTGAGGATGACAGCAGCTTTAGTGATTGACTTCTCATGTTTGAGAGAAGTATGTAGTGATGGATTCTAGGAAGGTATAGAGCCTTAAAGCATAGCTGAGTGGTCCAACCACCAGACAGTTACTTCTAAGGATTATTTCTCATAGGTTCCATAAGAAAGAAAAGGGCTTCTAATTCAGTGGTGAGACAGTCTATTGCCACACATATTCTCTATACAAGTGTGTCTAATTATCATTGTAATTAGGGATATTGTACTAGGTACATCCTATCAATGGGAGTCATCTCAGAGCTAGTAATCCTAATAATGGGTACTCAACATCTGCTTCATTATGCACTTCTTCCAAATAGTGTCACTTGTGTTTTGACTTTGCCAACTTGCCCATAGACATACATTTGAGATTTGGAGGTAAAACAATATAGCTACTACTTGCTCCCCTGGTTGTCTTTAAATGAAGTTTGACCCACCAGAAAAGCACAATGATATGTACTGAGAGGGACAGGTCACTGAGGACCCTAGACTAAGGACCATGTATATCAGATCAGAATAAATGGTTATAAAGAAATGGTTATATGAACATCATTCAAGGAACCATCTCACATTGGTATGAACTAAACAGGTCTGGCCCCCAGGATCCAAAAAAGTAGATTTTTACTCTTGTTATTTACAAAATTATAGATTTAGAGCTAAGCCACTGAATGTAATCTCCTGAGAAACTGAGGTAGTGAAAAATCTTACTATTTCACCTTAGTGAATAATTTTTCTAAAAGTCAATTAGATCTAGTTATCTGTGGAATATTGGTTGCTCAGAGTCACAGAGCTAATAAGAAAGGATTTTAACTCAGTCTATCCAACTACACAATGGCATTAAATTGGGCAGCATATTGATGGAGAACAATAAATTAATGTTATTTATGTTCTGTTTTTATTTATTTTGTTAAATATTTCCCAATTATATTTTAATCTGGCTCATCACATTGGGGAGTTTTACTTACTCTTGTCCTTGAAATTATAACAGAGCTTTCTTGGTTCTCTTGTATGAACTCTGGCAAGGTTTATTTCTCCAGCTCATTAAATACTTAAATCCTTTTGTAGAGCAGTAAAGTATTGAGCCTTCAATAAGTTAGACTGTCATAGCATATGAAAGCAACTGATTGATCTCATTCTTCCTGGAAATTGCCAGCAAACTGTGATAATTGGAAATATTCTCTCCAATTATCTTTAAACAACTGGACTATGTCAAGGGGCCAGAACTAAAGATATGTCTCAGTAATGCCTAGGTTAATGTTTCCTGGGGAAGATGCATCAAATTGAAACCCCCATGATAGTGTAATGCTCCAGGAGAAACTGAGGCAGTATCACACATTGGAGACCAGTTAATATTTTATTGATATTAATTGGAGAGTTTAGAATCCATAGCTATGGATCCGGACTGCTGGGACTCTTGTCTCAAAGCATACAGTCCATTGAGAGTTTAGACTGGCAAACATTAGCCAGCTGACTGAATCTCAATTATCCAGTAATTAGTAAGTTTGGTCACAGGATTCTTATAGGGTTCTTGGTGCTCAGGGGAACAAAGAGCTCACAAAGCAGAAGGAGGGGTAGGGTACTAGGGGGAGTTGAAGTTCCAGGAAAGGACTATCAATTCAGTTCTGACAGGTTGGGAGTATGGAGGAAGGGATCATAAATTCTGAGAAGCTAGGAAAGAAGCTAGGAAACATTAAGTCTGAAGCCAAAAGATAAGGAGTATGTCTAGGTATTTAAGATGGAGATTTTATGACAATTTGGAATGCTAGCCCAATTATTCCTGATGGTCAGAAGGGGGAGGTTGCTACTGAGGCAGAACAATTAAGGGAAACTGAAAAAGAGCAATTGAGGGAAACTGAGATATGGAACTGTGGCACAACAATAGGGTTATGCTGTCATTGTAATGGTAACACAAATATTATCCCCACTATTGCCATGGCAATTATTCCCCAAACTATCTACTTTATATGACCCCCTAACTTTTGAGTTAGTAGACAGGTAATCTCTTGAAACAATGATTTCCTCCTCTGAGGAGTCAGCCTTCTACAGTAAGCAACAATTTTGGAAAGGTCTTGTTAGTTATTTATTTTCTACCATTTATTGTAGACCTAGGATGTAGTTTACTGAATTCTTTGAACTGATTAAATACTAATCCTATTCTCTATATATTGGTAACTGGACCAATATGATTTTTTTACTTTCTTCAATTCATTAATGTAATCAATCAACAACTCTTTCCTCTTCTACTATTTCTCAGTGATAGCTGCATCTACTTTTTGTGGTTGCATGCTAAGAATCACTTCTAATTTATGCCAGAAAACTTTCTTGATATTTAGGATCTATCTATCTGATGGCTTGCCTAGAATAATAACCATGGAGAGCTTTTCCATGGTGTGTGAGTAGTGCAATTTTTTTCTTTTTAAATACCTTTTTCTTTTTTATCCCTCCCTCCCCCCTCCCTTTTTTCTTTCTTTCTTCTCCTTCCTTCCTTCCTTTTTCTCCCTCTTTCATCTTTAGAAGCTGCATTTAGTCATTGTATTAATCCAAATATTACAGCCTTTCTTCCATAGTTGTTTTCCATTACTTTATTGTGGTTGCCAAAGAAGTTGTTTTTCTTGTTCTGCTTGTTTTTATGCATCAATTACTATAAGGCTTTCCAAGTTTCTCTTACTTTTTCCTATTCATTATTTCTTATAGCACAATAATATTCCCTTATATTAATTTACCACAAGTTGTTTAGCCATTCCCTATTGGATGAGTACCCCACGCTCCTTTCAGTTCTTTGCTACTACAAAAATTGTTGCTATGACTATTTTGGGAAATATTCATTCTATCTTTGCACTCCTCAGGTTCATATCTAATAGTAGCCTTAGATCAAAGGGTATTTATAGTTTACTAAATTTTTATAATTTCTTATTGCTTTTGAGAATGGTTGGTTCCAATAATAGTCATCATAGTCTCCTTCAGGATGATGGCAGGTGGTTAATTGATGGGGACCTATGGCAGTAGCATAACACGAGCAGCCAAGACACATGGCAGGGGAGAAATGTGGGAGTACATTGCCACAACAGAGTACAGATAACACATAGCTCATGCTGGCTTTCCATTGGTTATTGGCCTTGAGTTTCACATGAGTTCTTAGGACTTATACCATCTTTTCTTGAGCTATCAAGAGCCACGAACAATGAACAATTTAAAAAGAGAGAGTCTTTGAAACCTGAGGAATCAAATGAAGAGCATATCCCTAGTACCTAGAAGCATCATAGCTTACCCCACTGAGAGTCCCACTGGCCTTTCTGTCCTATTCCTTTGGAAAACATACCATTCTGGTCAAATAAAGTGTTTCTCCTTGCATGCTCTGGCCAGATATAGCTCTGATCATGGCTGGAGGTGCTAGAGTACTCAGCAGGCCAAATGGTCCCATTTGCTCCCATTTTATAAGCTATGATGCTTTACTTTCTGTGCTAACATTTGGGTTTTGTTCCCTGCTCTGCTACTTTGAGGTAGGTCACTTAGCTCTTTCTGGGTCTCAGTTTTAAAAAGTAAAGGGTTGGAGGAGATCTAAAGTCTTTTGCAGGTTGAAATTCTATGATTATGTGAAAAATCCAAAAAGATCATGCATCTAGAACTGGAAGGGATGTTAGAGGTCATTCTAGTTCAACTTTCTCATTTTACAAATAAGTAAAACTCCAAGATCCAGAGATTTCCCAAATTCATACAAATAGTTAAGGAGCAGAGATGGGATTTAAATTTAGGTCCTGTAACTTCAAGCTCAAATAATCTTTCCCTTGCATTACACTGCCTAAGACTGAAATCTTAAACATCAGAATTTTTTCTGGACAATACTGTCCAAGACTGAAAATTTAAATTCCAGTTTTTTTTAACTATATTGTCCAAGACTGAAATCTCAAATATCAGAATTTTTTTTTACTATACTGCCTATGACTGAAATCTTAAATATCAGAATTTCTTTGACTACACTGCCTAACACTGAAATCTTAAATACCAGGTTTTTTTGATGATACTGTCCAGGATTACAATTTTAAGTATCAGAATTTTTTTGACTACACTGCCTAAGACTGAAACCTTAAATACCAGTTTTTTGATAATACTGTCCAAGATTGAAATGCTAAAGATCAGATTTTTTTTGAAGGTCAAAACATTATCTCAAGGAATTGTGTCTATTCCTAAAACTGTTAATTGGCAGATAGAAATATGTTAATCCCAAGGCAAGAGAGGTGGACTTCATGTGTGTCTGTTTCTACCTTTGCTTACAAAGTTTATTTATGGTGATCATTTTCAATCATGTCCTACTCTTCATGACTCCATTTGGAGTTTTCTTGGCAAAGACACTGGAAACGCTTTGCCAATTCCTTCTCCATCTCATTTTTATAAATAAGGAAACTGAGGCAAACAGTATTAAGTGACTTGACCAGTGACTTAGTGTTTGAGGCCAGATTTGAACTCATAAAGTTGCTGATCCCTGCCTTGGACACTTGAGCAACTGCACCAGGATGTCTCCTCCTGGGAGGCTCCACCTCAGGCTGTGTCTCAATGGTTCTTTTGCACTTAATTAACTAATTTTTTATTTTATTTATTTATTTATTTATTTTTTATTTCATAACATATGTATGGGTAATTCTTCAACAATAACCCTTACATAGCTTTCCGTTACAAATCTTAATTAACTAATTTGAGAAAAAAAAAGATCTGGCTCTCTATCCATGGTTCCATCTTGTTGCACATTTGTGGACAAGTGGGGTACCTTGAGTCCAAGTGGGAATTCTTCTTCTGGAAATCTGTCCTCTGAGAAATCTTACTGATGGCCACCAGCTTTCATTCCTCAGCCTTCAAAGGTCTCCTGTCTTCTAACTTCTCGTTGTTCATGGCTCCTAATGATAGCTCAAGAGAAGATGAAAAAGGGAATGGATTCTGACTTTGCATTGGTTTTTCATATTCTGGGGAGAATGAAGGTGGTGAGAGGGATACTGTTGGAAGAAGTGGCTATTACAGAAATTTGTAGTCCCAGGAAAATCTGGAAGTTCCAGTTCTAACTCTTTCTTTCTGTATCACAATGATCCCTTTGGGCCTCAGGAGAGCCTCCAAAGTCAGTCCTGCTTGCTGCCAGCATGTACTCCAACTATATCCCAACATATTCCTGGAAGCAACTTCAGCTCTTCAGAATATCAATCGATATTAATTCCTTTTGTTCTCTCAAGCCATTCTCCAATGGATAAATGGTCAAAAGATATGAACAATTTTCAGACGAAGAAATTGAAACTATTTCCGGTCACATGAAAAGGTGCTCCAAATCACTATTGATCAGAGAAATGCAAATTAAGACAACTCTGAGATACCACTACACACCTGTCAAATTGGCTAAAATGACAGGAAATGATAATGATAACTGTTGGAGGGGATGTGGGAAAACTGGGACACTGACACATTGTTGGTGGAACTGTGAACGGATCCAACCATTCTGGAGAGCAATTTGGAGCTATGCTCAAAAAGTTATCAAACTGTGCATACCCTTTGACCCAGCAGTGTTTCTACTGGGCCTATATCCCAAAGAGATTTTAAAGGAGGGAAAGGGACCCACATGTGCAAAAATGTTTGTGGCAGCCCTTTTTGTAGTGGCAAGAAACTGGAAATTGAAAAGATGCCCATCAATTGGAGAATGGCTGAATAAATTATGGTATATGAATGTTATGGAATATTATTGTTCTGTAAGAAATGACCAACAGGAGGATTTCAGAGAGGCCTGGAGAGACTTGCATGAACTGATGATGAGTGAAATCAGCAGAACCAGGAGAGCATTATACACAGCAACAAGACTATACGATGATCAATTTTGATGGACATGGTTCTCTTCAACAATGATGTGATTCAAACCAGTTGTGCTGCGATGAAGAAAATCATATACATCCAGAGAGAGGCCTGTGGGAACTGAGAGTGAACCACAACACAGCATTTTAACGCTTTCTGTGAATATTTCCATGCATTCTGTTTTCCTTCTTAGGTTGTTTTTTTCTTCTTCTCTTTCTAGATCTGATGTTTCTGGTGCAGTAAGATAACTGTATAGATATGTATACATGTATTGTATTTGTCATATAATTTATCCTATTTAGCATGTATTAGATTACCTGTCATCTAGGGGTGGGGGGTGGAGGGAAGGAGGGGAAAAGCTTGGGAAAAAAAAGTTTTTGCAAAGGTCAGTGTTGAAAGGTAACTCATATGTTTTGTAAATAAAAAGCTTTATATAAAAAAAATTCCTTTTGTTCTCATTTTTGCTATTAAAGAAAATTCTTAGTGAGTGTCTTGGCTTGATATCTTAGAAGAGGATCTTTTTTGAAGATAGGTGGCCATCTGGTGTTCTTCTTGCTTACCAACATAAGCAGAAGGGTCTTTCAGTCTTTAATTTCTCTTTTTTCATCAATCACATATAAAAGGCTAAGCCAAATTTGGTTAGGGAGTTGCATATTCTATGTCTATGCTCTGCTCATGAGGACATCCACCTGGACATGAGTACCTGCCCAGTGGGTACACCACAACAAGAAAATTGGTATTTGGAAGTGGTTTTTTCCCTTTAAATGTTCTGTGCTCACAAAAGATTTTACACAAAAGCTGTTGCGGTCAACAGCTTTATAAAGGAAAAAAACAGAACACCTCCTTCCCCACAACCCCACAACCAGCCTCAATGTCTCAGAAGATATCATGAGAATATAATAAAAAATTTTGGGAACTTATTCATTTGAGAATGCCACAAAGTAAGAGAGAAATTGTGGAGGGATATCTGGTGGTTTGGGTAGTCCCAGGAATAGATAGTTATTCCAGAATCAGACTTTTTTCAGAGATATATAGAGAGTTGTTTTCCCCTTTCCTCCTGTTAGATTGGCAGTGGATTCTGGCTGTAGCACTAATTATCTCAGCAAATTTCTAACACCTGTGATTACTTTAATTAAATAGGATTGTATTGAATAATACGTATTTATTCAAAAAGAAGTAGGAGTTTGGTGAAGAAAGAAAATGAAGTTGTCAGTTCTAAATACTGAACAGCAGTTTTCAGAACTACAGAATTTAACCTAACAATTAACTTATTAACATCAATGGGTACTGTCTAAATGCCAAACCAGGTAAAATAAATAAGTTATAATGCACTTTGAATTGGTACAGATTCCAGGACTGAAAGTTCTGCTATAATTAACTTTCCTGTTTTGGATTTCTGTCCAACTTTTGCCTCTAATTCAATGAGATAATAAGCTTATAGACACAAAGACTTTTAAAGTCATTGTCCATGAACTGAGATGACCTGAATTATGGAGGCTTATAAATCAGCTTTATTAAAACAGAAAATAGAAACTCATAGGTCCTACTCTTCTTAATCTGGCTCTTTCATTTTGATGTTTTCCTATTGGCTGAACTAGGAGTTTTTCTTGGAATCATTGAAGCTCAGAACTGGACAGGACTGGATGCTTTCTAACTTATATTTGAGCAAGAAATCCTTCAATATCATGTCTACCAATGCCATCCAACTCTTCTGTGGAACAGACTTCAAAGGGAGGGACCTACTACCTTCAATCCTCTCCATTTTGTCATAGTCTTAATTATCTTAATTATCTGATTTGCCATAGAATTAATTATCTTAATTATCTATTTTTTTCAAGTCTAAATTAGTTCTTTTACAAAATTCACGTATTTTGCTTAGTTTTTCTTCTTAGTTCAAAAGTCCTGCCTTTTCCCTATTTCCTATTTCCCATCTCCTCTCCTCTCTTCTCTTCTCTTCTTTTTTTGTAATCTCAAGTGCTTTTTCTCTGTTCTCACAGAATTTCTTTTAATATCTGAAAGAGCAATGGTTTTTGCTCTTTGGTCAGAATTAACTCATTTAAGATTAAAAACACAGTAGTTGAATTTCTGGAACATGGAGAGTACATGGTCTTGTACTTCCCTCCATTGCTGATCAAAACCTATACCTCTAGTCTTGAAAGAATTCTATTGCTCAAGTTCTGGGAGTGTGGGTCAGGAGTGCCCACAGTTTGTCTGGTGCCAGGCTGATGATGGATGCTGACTTATCCAAAACAGGAGACCTCAGGCCATTACACTAGTTTGTTCATAAGATCATAGATTTAACCTGGGAGCTGGAAGGTATTTTAGAAATTATATGATCCTAAATATAGACCTCAGAGATCATCTAGTCTTAACTCCCTAAATTTACAAGAAGTGATTTATCCAAGATAGAAAATGGCAGAAATGGGACTTGGATTCAAGTCTTCTGCCTCCAAATCCAGCACTTTTCCCTCTGTGCTCTTGCCAAGGCAGGAAGGTGATACATAAACTGTTACCCATCTGTGCCTTCCCAAGTGTCCCAGCATTTTAGCACTAATGTCCCAATCTGTTGTATTATACTCTTCCTCTTACTTTTTTCTTGAGTGATGGAAAATAATTCATTGTTGTCTGAGGAATCCTTTTCTGAAAAAAGAAATAAGAGAAGACAATATAGTGAAAATGATTTACTGGGTGACCAGGGAAGGGAAGGGTGGTGGGGTTAGGAGTGAGCTAGAGAAGGATCAGAAAATTCCTTTCATCCCAAGGAGTCATCATGTTTTAGAGTCCAGAAGCAACTCAATTAGTAAGGGCATCTGGAGAGGCAGTATATTAGAAATAAAATATTGAAATTTGAAATTAGTAGTCCTGATTTTTACTCCTTGGCTCAGATACTAACCAAATGATCTTGGGAAAAATTATTCACCCTGAATTCCTCATCTGCAAAATGGGGATATAAAGATTTGTACTATTCATCTGTTTTGAGGAAAGCATTTTAGAGACCTTAAGATATTATATAAATGGGAATCATTATTATTACTCTGAACACACAGCAGCCAAGATGGAAGGATTTCTACTGGGTAAGCCCAAATTGTAGAGTAAATCTTGCCAACATTCTAAGTGGTTCCTGAGTAAATGATTGGTTCTGAAAGGAGACTTTCTTCTGGTTATGCTTTCCAGTATTGGACAGTCTGTCTTTCATTCCCCCTACTCAATCACAGACACCCTTCCTTCATTGACCAAATAGTTTACTTGCTTGGAAATAGATCTAATTGTCAGATCTCTGCTCAAAAATCAATAGTAACAGGGGCTAAAGACTCTTATCAGGGAGATGGTAGCAGGGATAGAGAAAAAGAGACGGATGTGACAAAAATTGTTGATCTCACAAAAGTCAGCATCAGAAGCATCTCCACTCTGACTATGTATAAAAGCATTCCTGTACTATAATAAAGATCTTTTTCAAGGATATTGTAACTAAAATAGATATTCTAAATTGAGTGTCTATTTTTAAAAATTATATATTTTTAAAATCAATGGAATAAAACATTTCCATAACATAGATCTTTAAAAAATAAAAAAAAATGAAGAATCCTCAGAAACAAACCCCAACTATCCAATTTTAAATTGATGTGGATAAACAGGGCAAAAATTCATGATTTTACATGGAGCAGAATTAAGTTTCATTCTAAGATCTCCTCCCCTGCCCCCCTTTTCTACACCCCACTGCTTATTCCTATTTTCTTTCTTCTTCCAGGTCCTTTCAACCTCAGCCCTGGAATTTTCCAGGTTATTGCCCAAGAGAGATGGCTTTCAAAATCCCTGCTTATGAATATTTAGATGAATTGCTTTGATTTTTCCTGGGGTTAAAGCTTTGGTGTCTACTGATTTTGATATGGCCCTAGATTATGGGGCATAATATAAGCCACAGAGACTGGCAAAAATCACAAATGAGCTAATTTACCCCACATATGCCCCCTTCTCTCCCATCCACCCCATCTCATTTTGCTTCTCTCCTAGATTCTTGGATCGGTGAGTCTTTTTTCTCTATTCCCTTTTTCTCTTTCTGGAGCCCTTGCTAATTTCATCATATTGGCAAAATTTAACAGGTGGAGGAGGGGGATGTGTGGAAGAAAATCTAATTTACTGCTGCTGTGACTACAGTTATGAAATAAAGCTCTGATTTCATGATGGATCGATAACACTAAGGTTGGATTTAAATTATTAATAACAGTGAGAAATGTGCCTTAGCACTCTGTGAATCACCACACTCCTAAAGTTCTGGGTCTTTGGATTGTAATTGTGTGGAGGATTAAGACACTTAAAACGATTTTGCTGGAGTGCTTTTTCCAGGTGTATCTCAGCTTTGTGTACTCAAAGGAAAGCGTACCATGCAAATCCTGTTGGCTGCCTAAGAGATAGAGTGGAGGAAGCTCAGGGCTGGGTGTGATGAATGCTCAAGTGCAGTCCCAGCTCTGGCCACCAATTCTGAATGAGGTCTTTGCAGGAGATAGAGGGAAGAGAAGGTGAGACTGGTCAAGTGGCTTCACCTTTTTGTTCCTCAATTTACTTAATTGCAAAGTGAGGGGATTGGGCCAGGTGACATCTCCACTGTTTTGAGTTCTAGGCTCAGTTGAGGGTGAGAGAGGGTTTGTTTTCACTGTATACTTTCTTATTAATTGTGTTACTCCTATAGCTCTAAGATTTTTGTTGTAACCAGTGCTCCTGAGATAAATAGTCCCTGCAGCCAAGAAGAAGGGGAATAGGGTAACATGGGAGGAAATGACTTAAAGTAAGGAAATAATCTCACTTTGGGCTATGATTGCAATAGAACGAAGCTTGCTGAGAAGGGATTTTCTCCTTTTTTTTGTCTTGGTAGTCCCAATGCCTTATTCATAATAGGCTCATATTTAATAAATACTTTTTGAATTGAAATGAATTTCAGGGAGTGAGAAATAAAAAGGAGGAAAAATTCGTTATTTGCTTTCCTGACACTCCTTTCCTTTGAATCTTGGAGAATAAAAGAGGTGGTAAGAATTAACAGAGGAGGGAAAAAGGAAGGTCCCTTGGAGAAACCAAACCTTCTACTGAAGGAGGTAGCTAGGGAACACAGCAGATAGACTACTGGACTTGATTAAAAGAAAACCAAAATTCAAATTCTGCCCAAGGCACTTGATAATATACAACCATGAGCAAGTCATTTAATTTCTTTCAGCCTCAGTTTCCTCATTTGTAAAATGGGAACATTTATAGTACCTACTTCAGCAGGTTATTGTGAGAATTAAGTGAGGTTAACATATATATAGCATTTTAAATGAATTTAAATAAATGCTAGTTATTATTATTATGCAACCAACTCAACATCTATTATGTGTCACAAGCACTGGGGATACAAAGACAAAATTTATATATCCTCCTCTCAGGAAGCTTACAGTCTATTGTAAATAGCTACTTAGAAACTCTGGCTCTCTAATGAAAGGATTCCTCCCAAAAACAATATTAGTGTGCATCATGGGTTCTGATTATTTTTGTTAATTAACCAGTGATTTCATAGTGTAGTACGTGTGTGTGTGTATGTGTATATGTGTGTGTGCTGTGAAAACTCTTTTTGCCAAAGCAAATTGGAGTACTCAATAATTTACAGTCTTTAGATTGTTGTCTAACAATCTAAAGGCATTGAGACCAGTGAGTTTTTCTTACCCCAATATAGGTCCTTTATCTGCTACCACAACCCATCTTTCCTCAATCACATTTTCTTTTTCACAGTGTTTTGACACAGGTACAGGCTTAAAATAGCTATTGATTTTTACTAGCATCACATACAACTTTTCACCTCCCTAGCACATAATAGAAATAAATCCCAACCCTCTAGTTGGCTAATGAAGTCCCACAACTCTGCTTACCAGAATCATCTGTAAACCATTCAGTCTGGGTTGAACAGTGAACAGAAGTTGACTTTTTGATGTCTGATAGTGTGGCTCCAAGTTGCTCAGAGACTGGAACTGGGACAGATAAAAAAGAGCTGGACGAATTTGCAGCGAATAAAGAAGTGGAGGGAATGGACAACCTGTAGAGAAGGGGAACCAGATACAGGAATCTTAGTACTGCTAGGTAGGAAGAGCTGCAGAAGTTCTTAATGGCTTATTAGTATTGGAACCAGTGCTCTTCCAAAAGTGAGATGAGAAGTTGACCTTTCTGTGGGGAAGGGGTGGAGAGGTAGAGGTAGCTAGATATTGCATCCCAGAGTGTGGGGTTTGGAGTCAGGAGGACCCACATGCAAATCCCTCAGATACTCTCCAGCTAGGAATCCCTGAGTTCAACTTCTTTCTGCCTTAATTTCTTCATCTGAAAAATAGGGATAATAATAGCACATTCCCCATTATAGGATTGTTGTGAGCCTCAAATAAAGTTATTAATACATATCATGTGTAATAAATGTTTATTGACTGACTGACTGAAGCTAATCAATTTCCCATACTCCCAATCACTGTCCCATGTGCTTTAGGGACCTTTTTGCATTACTACTTGGCAACTGAACTTGATTCAACCAGTTAACCAACCAAGTCAAACATTTATTTTTTTTCTTTTTTTCTTTATTAAAGCTTTTTATTTGCAAAACATATGCATGGGTAATAAGTCAAACATGTATTAAGTGCTTACTATGTGTACTGATTCCTACCCAAGCCCACATCTCCTTAAGTACTACTTCAAAATTTTTACCTTGATCAGAATGGATCTTGTTCAAGGAAGTCATATGTGACTGAGCAAAATACTCCTTCCATAATAGTTTAACAGCTATGAATTTTTCCTGATTCTTTGTTGGGCACATTTTTGCATTCCAGGGGAAAGATTATGTTATCATAAGAATATAGCTAATATTTTTCTTCTTCCAGATATAGAAAGTATAAACCCACAAGCTCCAAAGGCTCGCTGGCACCTTTAGTCTCCAAATGGGCAGCATGAATTGTTAGAACTTTATTCTTGAACACTTCAGGCCACAAATATTATATTTCTTCTGGAGCTCTGCTGCTATTTGGGCATAATACAATCTATGTCCAATCTATCTAAGGTCCAAAGTTGTCATGTGATGCTTTTGTGGCAAAAAATCCAAATTCCATGAGCAGCACCAACTACTTCCTTGTTTTATTTGTGCAAAGAGGTAAAGCCCAGTATAGCATTCCCAATTCATATCTCAACCATTGTGTCTGCAGTAAGCTGTCCTCTCAGTCCCAGATTCTTAGTTGCATTTTCACATTAAAATGATTCATTTTCTCAAATGTTGTAGAATCCCTTCATTCCTTCCAGAGAGCTTGCTTTAGTGTTGAACTCACCTAGCTGACTGGATAGGTTAGCCTCGTCCACAATAGTCTTACTTGGCTTAGAAAATGCATACTGGACATATAGCTAACAAGCTGATGGGCAGCACCCAGTTTGATCCAAGTAAGAAGAAAAATCATTGAAATATCATCAGTCTATGTTTGAAAATGAACTCCATTTACATCATCTCAGAAGTTTTCAGTGGCAGTGCAGTTCAAAGCCAGGAACTCCAATTCACATAAAGGATAATAAATCTCACTGTCAATAAGTATTCTTCTGGCAAATGGTAGGTATCTGTTTTTCATCACTCTCTTGGCACAAGGTTGTTGCTAAGCCTTCTAGACTGATACCAGTGTGAAGCATAAAGAATCTTCTTGGGTCTGTTTAAGTTAATTCTGGTGAATATATATGACTGAATCTTAGCAAAATTTGTATTTTATATTCTTTGACAGTGACTAGCTAGCTAATGAGTATGTCTCTCTTGTCTAAATCATTTCTCACTCCTCTATGAGATGCTATGTGACTCACATACTTGGCAAAGGCTCTATAGAACTGAAACTTTCCAATCAATAGCTTTAGTTTAGCTTCTTCTAGACTTTGATAAGTCTTTTCTCATGTTCTTCCAACATCTTCCAATACAATGAAATTATCCAAGTTGACCAACACCGTTAGGTAATTCATGTATTCAGTCAGTGGTACACTTGAGTTCCCATATTCAAAGTGTGAAAGTCTACAAATCATATCTTTTCAGACTTTTTCTATCCTACTGTTATAATCAATGCATGTGGAATTTGGTCCTCTATGATGCTATTTTATTAACAATTCCTTTAAGTGGATCTTGCATCTCTGATAATGCAATCTTTCCAGGTCATTCTTTAAAAAGGTCAGAAATTATTAATATGAATTAGGTGTGGTGTTCCTTGAGTATACCTTACATTGCACTCATGTCATGAGAACATGCCAGTATTTGTACTGAATTTCTTCTTTAAGGGTTCTCTCTATTATTCAGGGACTGGAAGATAATCAAAGTAAAACCTTTTTGAATCCACTTTTGAGATGAATGATTCAGTGTTCATGTAATGCTCTATGTATGCCACCTCTTACCTCTGGTTTCTTATAAAATTTATCACAAGAGACCTGGCTCATCAGTATATCTGGGTATCAAATTCTATCTTGCTACCAGTGCTATTCTGTTAATTCTTGAATAGTTGGAGGTGGTTCCAATAAATATTAACCCACCAGAGATATTTACTGTTCCTGGATATACCAGTATCCCCCTTCTTGCTAAGATCTGTAGTTTTTTCAGGGAATTTCTAACATGCTGTAGTCTAAATATGGATAGATGTTCAATTCACAGAGTCCTTTTATTCTGTGCATAGGTTTCCAAACTATTTTGGAGATGTCTCTGAAAGAATGACTAGAATACACTGTCTACCTGAGATCCACTGTTTAGCACAACAGGACTCACAATCACTTCACAACTTCGAGTCATGGTGAAAAAATACACAAAAACTAGAGAGGAAGTCAAACTTAAAGTTTTGAGGGTCCAGACTGACCCTTGTCTGTCCTTGACCCTGTCCTAATTTCCCTAAACTGGCCTGATCTTATTCAGATACTGATAAATTAATACCCAGTTCTCCACTTAAGAGCACTCAGATATGTGAGTGGATATCTCTCCTTCTTTTCCTTCTACTCTGTTTCTCTTACTCTTTTCTCCTCCCTCCTTTCCTCCCTCCTTTCCCTCCTCCCACCTTCCCTGCCTTCCTTCCCTCCCTCCCTCCCTCCCTCCCTCCCTCCCTTCCTTCCTTCCTTCCTTCCTTCCTTCCTTCCTTCCTTCCTTCCTTCCTTCCTTCACTCCCTCTTTCCTTCCTTTCCTCCCTTCCTTACTTCCTTCCCTCCCTCCTTCTCTCCTTTCCTTCCTTCCTTCCTTCCTTCCTTCCTTCCTTCCTTCCTTCCTTCCTTCCTTCCTTCCTTCCTTCCTTCCTTCCTTCCTTCCTTCCTCCCTTCCTTCCTTCCTTCCTTCTTTCCTTCCTTTCTTCCTTCCTTCCTTCTTTCCCACACCCAATTTTTGTAAACATTCTATTGTTCTGAAATAAAGGTTCTGATTTCTAACAGCAAACCAGGTTGAATCCTGATTCCATGTACTCTCCATTTATCTTTCTTTTTCATCTCATCAGCCATCTATTTCTCACTGCTGTAATATCTCTATGGCATGTCCTATTCAGAATTCAAATGGTTCTTTACCACATGGATTTGGCACTTCTCCTGAGAAGGAGAGTCTAATTGAATCTCTTGTTCTAATAGAGTTCTTTCACTAGCTTGTATCCAGCTTGCTCTCCTTCTCCAGGTGTTAACTCTTTCAAATATATATTTCTTAGAATCTTCAAAAAATTCTTCTCTTGGCAAGAAAATCTTGAGTGAGTTTCATTTCTCTTATTTCTTTTTCATTGAAGGATTTGGTGACTAGTTTCTGGGTATTCTCCCCAACTCTTACTTCTCTAGGGATGCTACAGTATGTTACCCTGATTCAGGCAATTTAGAGAATTCTGAATGCCTCCATGTATTGTTTGGTAAATACTTCATATCATCCCCCTTGATCACCTACTGTTCCTTTGCCAAGTCACACAAGGCTTCCTCAATAACTTTGTTCTAGGTGCCAGGTATTCCTAGTACCAAAAATCTTTCTTGGGAATTCATTTCAGTTCTTTATGCCAGCCAATCTTGTTAAAGATTTAACCCCCCCTATTGTTCATTTTAGCTTAAATCGTACTTCCAATACACACAGCAAGGTAATTCATAGTGAAATTCAAGCACACAAAGTTATAATACTAAACACATATTTCCTTCCACATCCAATATGAACACCATGTGGATTAAAAATACAATGAAACACATGAGTTCTGTTCAGAAGGGAATTCCCAATAGGAAAAACCCAAACCAAAATAAAACAGAGAAGAAAAAATATTCTCTCAAGATTTCAAAATTTCTTCCAAATTTAATTTCCAGAGAAATCTGCAGGTTACTTATCAGCAGACTTAAAAACCACATTAAAAAAATCCTATACAACTCCCCCCGCAATTTAACTACTAGCAGGAGGGCTTGGATTGGCAATCCCATGTTCACTCTAGCCATTATGTATTTTGACCAACATCAATATGTTCTATGGGAAAATGCCAACTCTCTCTGGCTCCCTCTGACTTTAGTGGCATTTGTTTTCTTAGTATAGGGTTATGGTATGTGTGTATTTATCCAACTTGATTCTTATGATTCATGGCGTATTCACACCATCCTACAATATTTGTTTCACTGTTGTATTTCCATGGAGATGATCCTAACAGTATGTGTTTAACTGTATATTATTCTCCACTCATAACCATAGAATAAAGGAAGAAAAACACCCCAAAGTCATCAAAATAATCACTGAATAGTCTAGGAGCTTCTTCCAGACCTGAGAAGACCCAATTCTTTTAAGCCTGAGCCCAAGTCCCCAAACACAACAGTTCAAGAAACAGTTCAGATGCTTTAATTCAAAGGTATAATTACAGGGAGGCAGCAAGCTGTACCATTCACAATCTTGGAACCTCTTGGTTCCTCTTGGAAACCTCTTGAAAAGTTCATGTCCAGTCAATTAAAGGGACTCAGGACTTGAATTGCTCCAGCCAATCACATTTCCTTGATGCCCACTGCTCTGTCTTCTTTGTTCTGTTCTCCTATTTCTGACAAATCCATTCGTGGCTCTCCTCAGTAGTGGCCCCCCGTTATGGTCTTGTCACAGGAAATCCAAGTAGTCATGGGGCCAGAAGTAGATTTCCTCTGTCATCTTGTCTTCCTCTTTTTTTCTTGTCTAAAAAAAATCACATTCCAACTTGCTTCTTTTGCTGTGCTGACCCCATCCCCATCAGCTTTTGGGGTTTTTTTTGGTATTGTATGTTGAATTATATTAAAACTTTATGGGTAGGGCACAGACATAGGAGTCATGGGGCTAATAGCTTCTTCTGTCTCCCTATACCCTAGAGCAGAATAAGGATGGAGTTACATGCCTTTTGCATTTATCATAGTGGCTATAAAAATACTGGCCAATAAGAGAGTCCTGATAAACACTTGTTGATCTGCTATTAAATGTTAGACTTGAAATATTGCTTGATGTCCCCCTTCTGTCTCTCTTGTCTGATCACAAGCTTTTTGTTCAGCAGACATTTGTCTTCAATTTCCTTTGTCCCTCATCTGTCCCATCAAATCTCCTGTAATGTGCTAGATGGAGCTGACCCTCAGTAAGTATGACTGACAGATTGATACGATTTGTTGTCATCATAAAGTCTCTATGGCCTGTGCACCTTCTCACTAGTTGATAAAAGGGAAGTGTTTTTGTAATGCTGACTGGGCAGTGTGGAAGACAAATTGTGATTATCTTTATTGGGCAAACAGGGAATGTGCCTTATAACTTAAGACATTGTATCTTACTTTTTTACAGGTAGGAGAGGGAGCCAATTGGGCTTACCTATAGAGGGATGGTTAAATGCCCTAATCCATGCAAGGACAAATAGGATTTTAGAATTGGGAAAGGAGAGTTTTCTTGTTTTAGTCTTTTATTAGGGCAAATCTAGAGCCAAAATTCTCTAAATTCAAGTTCAAATTTGAGATTCATTTAGAGAGTTGAGAAAGCTGTGGGACAGGGTTGGGGAGGGACTTTTAGAGAGGGGTGTGTGGATTGGGATTTGGGAGGATGGGGGCATTTTTGGAGGGGCTTGTGAATTGTGATGGGGAAGGGGTAGGGAAGAAGGGAATTTTTGGAGGGATATGTGAAGGGTGGAGAGAGAAAATAAGGTAATAGGGATAAGATAAAAAGAGAGGCTGAAAACAAATAGTAAAAATCTGAAAGAAAATTTATAAATAATAATTATAACTTTGAATAAAGTGGATGAAATGAGATGCTTACAAACTACAGAATGGTTATCAGAAAGGAGGTTGCTTTGCATTAATATAGCAGCTATATGCCACAAAAATATAATGACACTTGGGTTCTCTGGACTCAGTTTCTCCTTGTCTTCATTTGGAAATAGTGGATCAGCAAGTCATCATATGATGACTTGTATGATTTTTCAGATATTCACTAAGTTGGAGGGGCCCCAACTCCACAAAGGTAGAATTTTTTTAAATGACTTTACATGACCAGGAAGCTGTACCAAAAGAGTCACAGGCCAGTTATATTACCTTTTGGGGAAAACTAATCCCTATTTTAGAGAAATGACATCCCATTGCTGTATGACCTTTTTCTCATTCTCCTCCTCTAGCCCTTCTCTATCAGCTCACTTTAATAGTCAAGGTAACTTTCTTTGACATATTTTTACATTTTGTACCCTGGCTATCCTGATGTCACATGACTTTGGCTTTTAGGCAGAAGCAGAGATGATGAATGCCCAAAAGATCATTGCTTTTGTAAAGCTTAAAATTTCTGGGTTGTTAATCTTTCCTGTTCAGGTGTAGGTCTTTAGCACTTTATCCCTGCAGCATTGCAATTACATTTTAAAGGCAACTGGATTAAATAGAATAGAGAAACATTACCCTGATGTTACTTTCATGACACTTTTCAATTTTTCTTTGTAGTCTTCTGTAGGGAAGAAAAAAAAAGAGACATTGTTGAGAAATCATCTTTCTTTCCATTAAGCACTCCCCAACATGTTGTCATATATGTGGGAATGGAAGTGAGGAAGACAAATTTATTATAATTTTTATCTATCAGATTGCCAAGCATTAGAATAGACAATGCCATGGTAATAAGAGTTACACAATTTAAAGATCTTTTAAAAATGATTAAATTTGAAAGTTTCTCTTAAAAAGTCACTAGAGTCTGAGAAGATGGTCTTCAAGAAATGATAGGCATCTCAAAGACAAAGCTACTTTGCTTCCCCATTTGGTTATCATCAGGGACTCTCACTCCTTCTATCACTAGATAATGTGCTCTCTGGGCTGTGAGAAATGCTTGGGTTGGGTTGCAAATTCTTTTCTGAAAGTCTAGGATGCTTTCTCCCCCCCTTTTGGTGACCAGGATTTTTTGCCCTGAATACACCAGGAATTTTTTGCACACATAAAATAACATGTGATATGTATAGTCCCATTGCCGTAAATCAAAGGAGCATAATTTTAGAAGTGAAAGCAACCTTAGATATTATCTTAACTTGCAGCCTAAACTCTCCATAGGCGTTTTCTCCCCATTAGAAGGTAAGAGCAAGGACTGTCTTACTTTTCTATTAGTTTACCCAGAGCTTATTACAAGCATATAGGAGGTAGTTAATAAGCAAACAAATAAATCATTCATTCATCTAATATCCTTTCATTTTACCCAAAAGGCTATGACAAATAAAATGACTTGTCTAAGGTCATATGGGTAGTAAAATTTAAACCCAGGTCCTCTGACCATGGGAGCAGTGCTCTCTCTGCTGTTCCATAGCCGCCTCTCCATGAAGTCTCTCTTTTGTTTGTCGAGGAGGTAGCATTAATTAGTCAGTATATTAGGGCAGCTAGGTGATGCCATAGTGCATACAGTTCTAGGCTTGGAGTCAGGAAGATAAGTCTTCCTGAGTTCAAATCTGACCTCAGACCTTTACTGTTTGTGTGATCCTGTTCAAGTCACTTAACCCTGTCTATCTCAGTTTCCTCATTTGTAAAAAAAAATGAGCTGGAGAAGGAAGTGTAAAACCACTCCTGTAGCTTTGCCAAGAAAACTTCAAATGGGGTCATGAAGAGTTGGAATGATCAAAATAACTGAAAACCACAAAACAGATTAGGAAATCTAAGCTGTGTTCAAGTTCTATTTCTGGGAAAGAACTCTTAACCATCTTTTCTTAACCTTGTTTTGCCATTTCTATAGGCACTCTTTTTCCTCAGGAAAAGCACACTTGTTGTTCTGAACCTCAAGAAAAGCACACTTTTTGTTTTCTTTTGAAGAGTCTTCATTTTTTTTTTTGTTTTTTTGAAGAGGACCAATGACATCACAGATTGATATCTTGACTTGCATGTGAATTGTGGGGTGAAAGGAAAGGAAGGATATGACCCTGAATGCTGTGTGATCTTGGGTCAACTATTTTCCCTCTCCAAATCTTACTTTCTTCACTGGAAGAATGAAAGGATTGAATTAGGTGATCTTTAAATTCCCTTCCCTGTCTAATACTCAAAGAATTCATAATTTATCTCTGTGTGTTATTGTTCCTGCTATTCCTCAATTACCTTTTTCTCTCTATTGCACTTTGCTAGTTATTATAATAATTATCACCATTATTATTAATTTTTATTGTTGCTATTAGTTTAATAGATAGGATTCTAGTCTCAGAATCAGACCTGTGGTCAAATATTACCTCTGACAGTTACAGTCTGATCATGGATAAGCCATTTAACTTTAATCAACCCCAGGAAGTTCTTTAAACTATATTAGAGAAGGATTGAGATCTGCATCAATGAAAGGAGTTTTTGTCCTTTGTTTTCTTCTACCAACAAAATCATGGGTCTCTAATGTATTAGCATAATGTATATAATACCAGTTGGGATAATGGCAATTGGCATAGTGGCCAATGGCATAAAGCACTAGCAAATACTCTCAAGATACTTAAGCAGATAAAAAAAGTTTAGGTTTAAAAAATAATATAAATGGGTAGACATGGATCTGATTGGATGATCATGCTCATAGAGTGGTGGTGAAGAATTAATATCAACCCAGAGTGAAGTCTTTGATAGATTGCTACAGTGGCTCTATTCTTATTCCTTTCTATTTGACATCTCAACCCATGACTTGGTTTAAGGCAAGATGACCCAATCAGTAGATGATTCAGAGTCAAGAGGGATAGATAATTCCTGGGATTTTTGGAATTGGGCTTCAAAAAGATCGCAACAAGTAGTAAAAACAGGAAGACCATAGCCATTAAAATTATATTCAATAGGGACAAATATAACAATCTCCATTTAGGTTAAAAATTAACTATATATGACTAGGATGGAGGTGGTAGGGATGAACAACAGTTCCTATCAAAGACCTTGGGATTTTATTAAACTACAACCTCAAAAAAGAGTGACATGGCAGCCCAAAAAAATCTAACGTGATCTTAAACATAATATCTATAATAAGAGAAGTGGCAGTCCTATTGTATTCTGTCCTGGTCATATCACATCTAAAATATAACATTTAGTTCTTGATCCTGGCAAAGGCACTGACAAGCTGAAAAATGTCAAGATAATAAAAAGTTACCAGAACCCAAAAAGATACAATACAAAGAATGAGGGAAGGAACTGGGCATGATGTTTTGCCTGGAGAAAAGAAGAATTAAAAGGGGACAGTATATTGGTCTATATAAAGGGCACATTTGTAGAGAAGACTCTCTAGAAGAGTGAGATATCTATAGAGGAGTCTATGAAAGGGTTAGATCTGTATAAGGAAGAGACTATATAAGAGTCAGAGCTATGTTGAGAAGAATGTATATAAAGAAATACATCCTGGTAATTGTAACTGTCCCAAAGTGAAATGTATCATCTTAGGAGATAGTGAGTTTCCTGTTACTATTGGTTTGCAAATAGAGGCTGGCGCTCTACTTTTTAGGGAAATTGTAGAAGGGATTCCTGCTTTAGAAATGGATTGGACTAGATGACATCTAAGGTCCCTTCCAATTCTGAGATTCTACAATTCAAAATATCCTGGGAGGCCTTGCTATATAAAGGAAAGCTATGGTAAATCCTTTTGCAAGGTCATGAATCCTATCATAAATTCCTTCCCACCTTAATATGTTTTATAAATTTTGAAGGATTTTTAAAAGTACATATTGAATTTTCCTCCAGCAAGGCATAGCTAGATGTAGTTTTAAAGGCATTTTAATCTTACCTATAGTTTATCAACCTCTTTTCCCTTACCAGCAAGACATTTATTTTTGAGATTTCTGCTTTATATCCAATTCTGGTCAGTCGAAACTCTTGTATTTGCCCTACTCCAGAGGGGGATCTATTTACAAAGATATGGCTCACAGGGGTATATGTTAAGAATGCCTGGTTCCACTCTGTATAGGAGAAAACCTCTGAATGCTATTTTTTTATGTTTCTGAATTAGGCTTGGAACGCAAGCAAGATGGATATTAGTATTCTGAAGAGCAATTTCTGGCTAGACTAGCACAGAGAATATGGTACTTTTCTCACCTTCTCTCTAACCCCCTGAAGTGATCAGACTGACCTAAAGGCCATACCTATTTATATAATAGTAATAGCCCTTGAATGAAGAAATTATAGTGCAACAGAAAGAGTTCTAAACATGGCAGCTAAGTCACTTAATTTCTCTGAAACCCAACTTCCTCACCTAGAAATGGACATAATCACAATGATGATGGTGATGATAATATTATTATTTGTCCTATGTACTTACCTCCTCCTTGGGTCTTTATAAGGGAAGTCTTTGTGAACCAAAATACCATATAAATGTGGATTGCAAATATTTTTCAGATTGTATAAAGCTAACAAGAAAATTCTATTTTTTGGCTTGTGCTCTGAGTGTGAATCATGGACTATATAGTAACCATGTTTTGCTCCTGAGGGAGTATCAAAATAATCTGTGAAGAAATAAGTACCATTGATTTTCCAATTGATCATGGTGGCAGTGAGCATACGTTAGATATTTCACTCTCTCAGCCTCCAATAAAGAAGGTAGACATATAGTCTGTGAAGAAATGGATCTAAGATCCAATTTTTACTCAATGTATAACTGCAGTATTTCCTGAGGTATTAGGTCTTGTGGATGGGTGGGGGGTAGTCTTGGAGTCAAGAAAATATGGGTTCCAATCATGCTCTGACACAATTTCAAAGTATACAAAGTCATTTGACCACTCAGTTCCCCAGGCAACTGTCTAATACTATAACTTATGGATAAATTATGAGTTTGTATTGATGAAGGGAGTTAATGCATGAACTTCCCACATTAATAAATATATATATATATATATATACAAATACACAGAGATAATTATAAATAAATATATGATATAGAAATATATGTATTCCTAATTAACAACATTTCCTTCAATCATTTTAAACTATTTGCTAAATAATATTATAATATTAACAATAATCTAATAATATCATATTATTTTATTGTTAATAATGCTAACAACAACAACAATAATAATATAATAATAAAATTTGCTACTGCCAGTTCCCAAGAATGTATCAGCCTATAATGAGTGAAAGATCTTGAGCATAAATTGATTTTTCCTGGAAAATAAAAGATGTCCTTAGAAATGCTAATTGATGTTGACAAATATTTGCCTGATGTTGCTGTTTGTATTATTGGTTATTTTACCCATGAAACCCCTTGTGGCTGCAACAAGACTTTTTATTAGTGATTCTTCTTACCTTCTTCTGTCTTGAATGGAATGAATGATGGCATTGATGAGGTTTTAAGTTGTAGATTAGCACTTTTCATTGGAGGGAAAGACAAAGAGGGCAAAGTGAAGGCATTGGGAGATGAAGAGGCTGAGGAAGAAGAAGATTGAGGAGGAACCACTTGATCATTGACTAGAAATTCTAACTTTCGAATTTTTTCAGTTTTGGGTTTTTCCTTTTCTTCTTTTGTCACAGAGATTTCAGGAAGCAACTTTTTATGTTCTTTATCTGCAAAATTTTCCATAGAAGAAGTTGGAGAATTAAATATTAATTTATAAGAAGAAGGGCGTACATTAATTGTTAGGAACTTCTTCTCAGACATGTTGGCAAATCACTATACAAACAGAAATCTTCAGTCACTGGAGAGCTCACATCATAGTAACTGAAAAAGAGAGGAAAAACAAAGTACTGTTCATCACTGACCAGAAAGCAGTGTATGGCTTTAGGTGTATTTATTTGTTTTTATTTTTATCTCTTTTATATTTAATTTATGAAATAAATAAGCATTTTCATAACATTATATAATAAAAATGATTGTAAATAAAAGTGCAAATCTATTATCTCTTCCTTTTAAGTATATAATAACATGATCACATAAATGTTTACTTCCTCCTTGTTTTTTCCTTCCCTCCCTTCCTTAGAGTGGCTACCATTAGACACAAATATGTATACAAATGTAAAAATCATTCTACACATACTTCTTTTTGTCAGTTCTTTTTCTTCATGAGATAATGTCTTTCTTCACATGTTTATAGTTCATAATAGTCAAAATGATTTATTCGCTCAAAGTTGTTCTTAAAACAATATTACTATTATTATATACAATGTTCTTTTGGTTCTGCTCATTTCTCTCTTCATTATTTCATGCAAATATCTCCATGTTTTTCAAAGATCGTTGAACTCATCATTTGTTATAATGATGTAGTTTTTCCATCACAATCATATACCACAACTTGCTTAGCTACTCCTCAGTTGATGGGCATCCCTACAATTTCCATTTTTTGACACCGCAAAGAGAGCTGCTGTGTTTTAGAATGTATAGATTCTTTTCCTTTTTCCCTGATCATCTTTGGAAGTAGAAGTAGTAGTGGTACTGCTGGGTCAAAGGGTATGGTTAGTATAGTAACTCTTTGGGTATAATTCCTGTTTACTTTCCAAAATGTTTGGATCACTTCACAATTCCATCAACAATTTTTTAGAGTCCCATTTTTTCCACATCCCTTCTTACATTTGTTGCTTTCCCCCTCAGATTAGCAAATCTGATAGGTATAAAATGATATCTCAAGATTGTTTTAATTTGCATTTAATTGATAATGATTTAGAACAGTTTGATTCCACAAGACTATAAATTGCATTGATTTCTTTCTTGGAAAACTGCCTATTCCTATCCTTTGACCATTTGGGTCAAATTGACCAACTGGGGAATGACTTGTATTACTACAAGTTTTACAAAGTTCTTTTAAATTTTTTTTCAAAGTTCTTTATATATTTGAAATAAAAGATCTTTATTTGAAAAACTGTCTATAAAATTTCCCCCCAATTTTCTGCTTTCCTTCTAATATTGGCTACATTTGTTTTATTTGTACAAACATTTTAAATTTAATTTAATCAAAATTATTCATTTTATACCTCATTCTTGTAATATTTCTCTTTATTTCTGGGTCACATATCCATTTTGATCTTGATTTGGTAAATGGTATAAAAGATTGGACTATTCCTGGTTTCTGCTATATTGCTTTCTAGTTTTCTCAACAATTTTTACCAAATAATGGATTCTTACCCCAAATCTTAAGTCTTTATACTTGTCAAATACAAGGTTGTTATATTTATTTGTTGCTGTAAATTATATGTCTGCTCTCTTCCACTGATCTACCTTTCTATTTATTTATATTCATTCAGTAGCAATTTGGGAGCTCCATGTGTGTTCAGAGCACTAGCAAAGAGCTCTAGGAAAGGCACCAATGAAATAAAAAGTATGATATCCTACCTCTACTCCCTCACCCCCTCCCAATACAAGAAATCACCTGAAAGATGATAAGTACACAAAAATTGCTACTAGTTTTATTCTAAGTGAAGCAAATAATATAGAGCAGATGAAACAGAGTAGCTTATGACATAGAGGAGGGGGCTGTAAAGCCAATAAATCTTAGAGTTATAAGGGACTTCAGAAACATCAACATTTTTGCAGGTAAGGAAACAGTTCTAGAGAGTTTGAATCTCCATTGGATTCCTTTTAATTTTTCCCTATATCCCTTAAAGACCTATTTATTTCCAGTAAGGGAGTTCCAGATTTGGCATCAGGAAGACTCATCTTCTGGAGTTCAAATGTGGCCTCAGACACTTACTAGATGTGTGATCCTAGGCAAGTCATTTAACCCTATTTGCCTCAGTTTCCTCATCTATAAAATGGGTTGGAGAAGGAAATGGCAAACCACTCCAGGATCTTTACCAAGAAAACTGCAAATGGGGTCACAAAGCAAAGGGACTTCTAAGAGATATTTTAGGCAGTTGTTCTCAAAAGTGTAGTCCATGGAACTCTGGAAGTGCCTCAAATCATTAGGAGCTTCATAAAGTGGAAGCTATTTTTCATTATCATCCTAAAATGTTATTTTTTTTTTACTAAAATACTCCTTTTTTCCAACTACATATCTGTATGGAGTCAAATTCTCTTAATCTACTTAAACCAAAATGTTATCACAATTTAGTGAATGCAGAAGCAGATATGAGAATTCCTTTGTCTTCTTTTTAGTTAAATATTAAAGAGATTTGCAAAAGTATATAAAATAATGCTACTCATCTCATTAACTTTTTTGATTCAGAAAATTGTTATTTTTCATAAAAATATGTAAGGGGACAACATGTTTATTTTTATATATATTTTTTATTTTTATTATTATTATTTTAAAATAAATTAGCATATATATCATTTTAAAGTTTTAATTTCTAATAGGATAAATATTATAAGATATAATCCAGAAGTGTTTTGGGGGGAGGGAAGAGAGGGTAATGATTTCAGTTTCGATTTTGTTTTTTTTTTTTTAATTAAAGCTTTTTATTTGCAAAACATATGTATGGGTAGTTCTTCAACACTGACCCTTACAAAGCTTTCTATTACAAATTATCCCCCCCTAGTTCCTTCCCCTCCCCTAGATGGCAGGAAGTCCACTACATGTTGATTATATTAAAATACTTGACAAGTCAAATATATGTATACATATTTCCACACATCTTGCTGTGCAAGAAAAATCGTATCTACAAGAAAAAAAAATCAGAGAAAGGAAACACAATGCAAGCAAACATTGATAGAGAGCATGAAGATATTATGTTGTGGTCCACATCTTATATTCCTTTCTCTGGGTGTATATGGCCTTCTTTACTGAACAATTGGAACTGGTTTGAAACATTTCATTGTTGAAGAGAGCCATGTCCATCAGAATTGATCATCATATAGTCTTCTTGTTGCTGTGTATAATGTTCTCCTGGTTCTGCTGATTTCACTCAGCATCAACTCGTGCAAGTCTCTCCAGGCCTCTCTGAAATTGTCCTGCTGGTCGTTTCTTACAGAACAATAACATTCCATAACATTCATATACCATAATTTATTCAGCCATTCTCCAATTGATGGGCATCCCTTCAGTTTCCAGTTTCTAGCCACTACAAAAAGGGCTGCTACAAACATTCTTGCACATGTGGGGCCCTTTCCTTCCTTTAAGATCTCTTTGGGATATAAGCCCAATAGAAACACTGCTGGGTCAAAGAGTATGCAGTTTGATAACTTTTTGAGCATAGTTCCAAATTGCTTGGAGTATGTTGATCTTGAGAAGTCTATGAAACATACAGTTCAAAACATCCAAGATACAGTTTGTAATATAGAGCTGGAAACAAGACAATTCAAGAATTGAATAGTTATATATGATAGCCACCAGCAAAGAAATAATATTTAAACTTATGAGAACTCATGAGATTATCAAACAATACTGAAGATAATAAAGAGAGGGCTCAGGATAGATTCATAGTTAGTGGGCATGGCATGGATAATCTGACATGAGAGCAACAATGATAGAACGCTATACCTGGCATAAGATAGACTCATCTTTCTGAAGTTAAATATGGCCTCAGATGCTTACTAGCTATGTGACTTTGGGCAAGTATACAGTCTCAGTCAAATTGAGAATTGTTCAAGGCATTAGCTTTAAAAGACCAAGAGCTCCCACTGCATCCAGGGCCATCTCCAGTCATCCTGATCTATATCTGGGCACTGGACTCAGATGATTCTGGAGGGGAAGTGAGACAAGAGACTTTGCACAGCCCTCCCTCACTGTAATCCACTTGCATGTCCCGGTGTCACCTCCCTCATGTCACTCTAATCTCTAATCTAATCTAATAGTCAAGAATGAAGGACAAACAATGAGGATTCCATTTGTCTTAATGCTGCTTGCCTCAGTTTCCTCATCTGTAAAATGAGCTGGAGAAAGAAATGGCAAACATTCCAGTATTTCTGCCAAGAAAACCCCAATTGGAATCATGAAGAGTCAGACATGTCTTAAAATGACTGAACAAATTGAAAAGACAGCCATACTGAGAAAAAAATGTTAAACAACCCTTTTAATATTAAGAAACACTACAGCAGCCTATAGGCCCATTCTCAGAATAATGTTTTTAATGCAAACAAAAATATATAAGATTATAAAGGAAATTAATTGTTTTTAAATAATTTTTTTTAAGTTTGTGGACCTCAGGTAAAGAAACTTTGTTCTAGAGGCTTCCCTGTCAGTCTTGCATCTGGAGACAGTTCATTCTTGTGATTCTCATCTCTTTCTCCACCTCCTTTTTCTTTTTTTAAATTTTACATTATTTTATAATAGCTTTTTATTTTCAAAATCCGCACAAATGTAGTTTTCAACATTGACCCTTGCAAAACCTTGTGTTTCAAAATTTTCTCCCTCCCTTCTCCCCATCCTCTCCCTTAAATAGTAAGTAATCCAATATATGTTAAACACAAGCAATTCTTCTACATATTCCCACAATTATCATGCTGCACGAGAAAAATCAAATAAAAAAGGAAAAAAAATGAGAAAGAAACAAAAGCAAGCAAACAACAACAAAAAAGTGAAAATACTATATAATGATCCACATTCAATTCCCATAGTCTTCTCTCTGGATGCAGATGGTTCTCTCTATCACAAGTCTATTGGAACTAACCTGAATCACCTCATTGTTGAAAATAGCCATGTCCATCAGAGTTTATCATCATAATTCTTCCAACCTCCTATTTCTATTATCTCTCTAACCTCCCTATTTTAACTCTAGGAAAAGGAAGCAAATGAGATAATAAACATCAAAAAGACAAGAATTATTTATCTTTTACCAGTTTTATAGATGAGATAATTGGGGCTGATAGATTTTCTACAATTTGCTCAGGGTCACAGAGTTAGAAAGTATCTAAGTAGACATTTTCATTCGATCTTCTGAGCTCCATGTCTACTGTTTTGTTGTTTACCTTCTGTGCCACCTAAGCGCTTAAGTGGGTATGAGAAGGGGAATTGTCAGATAGCAAAAATTTTCTTCAAATCTTACATAATAAAGCAGTATTCATCCAAGTTTTGATTCCTGCTTTCATCCCCTGAGAAGCAAAGATTCCCTTTATAACAGACTCTATTAACAATAATGACCAAGTAAATACTACACTGAGTTTTTACTGTCATTTCCAAAAATATCTATAGGAAAATTAAAAAAAAACTCTTGAGGACATTTACTGGCTGTATGAGTTTGGGCATGTCATTTTCTATTTCCTTCTGTATGTAATGAGAGAGTTGAACTAAATGAGCTGCCCTTTTTTTTCCTTTTGGTTTGATTGTCATGACTAAATCCTAATCTATTAGTACATGGAAAACATAACTATCCACATAGCACCAAGATTATTTTCTGCTGAGAAAAAAGTTTTCCCATTTAACTTGTTAAGGTCCCTACAACTCCCTATAGTCTAGTCACTACTTTGTTTTTTCCTCCCCATTTAATGGTATTTTATTTTTTCTAAATATATGTAAAGGTAGTTTTCAATATTCACTTTTTTAAGACTTGATTTCCATTTTTTTCTTTCTCCCTTCCCTTCCCATTTCCCCAAGATATCAAGAATTTCTGGTGTAGATAATACATGTACAATCATATTAAGTATATTTCCACATTAGTCATGTTGTGAAAGAAGAATTAGAACAAAAAAGGAAAAACCATGAGAAAAAAATAAAGAAAAAAGTAAAAACAGCATGCTTTGATTTGTGTTCAGAGTTCTTTCTCTGGATATGGATGACATTTTTTATTACAAGCCTATTGTAATTGTTTTAGATCATTATATTTCTGAGAAGAGGAAAGCCTATCAAAGTTGATCATCACATTGTGTTGATGTTGCTGTATATGAAGTTTTCCTGGTTTTGCTCACTTCATTTAGCATCAGTTCATGCAAATCTTTCCAAGTTTTTCTGAAATTTGCTTGCTTATCATTTTTATAGCCCAATAGCATTCCATTACATTCATATACCACAATTTATTCAGTCATTCCTTATCTGATGAACATCCACTCAATTTCTAATTCTTTACCACCACAAAAAGAGCTTCTCTAAACATTTTTGGGTATATGGGTCCTTTCCCCTTTGTAAGGATACAGACCCAGCAGTAGTCTTGCAGGATCAAAGAAAATGCTGATCACTACTTTAAATTAAAGCACTGTGTCTAGAAGATGTAGACCCAGCAGTAGGATTGCTGGATCTAAGGGAATGCTGATCACTGCACTTTGGATTAAGGCACTGTGTCTTGAAGGCTTTTATTAATGCCATTCTCGCTCCCTGTTGCCTTCCTCTGTTGCACTTGGGCCAGCAAGAGTGAAAAGTTCCTAGCTGGAAACTCTGAGAGACTACCCACTGAGCCATGGGAGAGTGGCTAGCAGACTGTTCTAGACTCCTGCCAGGAGTATTAAAACAAAGCCATTTCATCTAATTCATGTTTATATATCAGTGTTCTTCTACTCTTCATATTTTTAACTGCTTAAGATGAAAGATCAAGATCAGTTTGTCTCCTTGTCAACTTGGAACTATTTATCAGTGGCAGGCTGTGTGCAAGTGTTTTCCAGCAAGATTGTTGTTTTTATCTTTTTAAGTCAGGCCACTCAAATACAGACCACTCAGGCAGCATTAAAAGTTTTAAAAGTTCAAAAATCAACAGCAGAAGTCTCACTTATCAGTTACATCAGCATCTAGAAATCCTCTCTTTTGGCTTGGAAGCTGGGGAGCAAAATCAATTCTTAAGAATGGCAATAAAGCTGCTCTCAGATCATAGAGCCAGCAAGAAGACCCATATTCTCAGATGTCAATATAAAATTGCATAAAGTAGGGGCAGCTAAGTGGCTCAGTGGATAGAGCACCAGCCCTGAAGTCAGGAGGACCTGAGTTCAAATCTGACCTCAGACACTTAACACTTCCTAGCTCTGTGACCCTGCACAAGTCACTAAATCCCAATTGCCTCAGCAAATAAATAAATAAAATTGCATAAAGTATAGGCAATAAGACAAAACAGAGCTCTGAATGCCAGAAGATATATTTGACCTCAAAGCTATCACCAAGGCATGCTGCTCATGTCTATAACATGTTTTATGGAAGGCTACTCATTCAAAAGGGGCAGCTAGATGGCCAATGGGTAGAGGGTTGGATCTAGAGTCATGAAGGCTAATCTGTCTGAGTTCAAATCTGTCTTCAGGCACCTATTAGCTCTGTGACCCTGGACAGTCACTTAAACTTATTTACCTCAGTTTCCTCATCTGCAAAATGAGCTAGAGAAGGAAAAGACAAATTGCTCCAGGGTCTTTGAAAGGAAAACCCCATATAGGATCACAAAGAGTTGGACACAACTGAAATGACTAAAACATAATGACAACCCTCATTCAATAGACTTCCAAGGACACTGCACTTTCCTAATTTTCTCTGACCACAGATTCTTTGTCCCTTTAGCTGTCTCCTTAGCTCCTTTAGGCTCCTTCTTACTTTGGTTCTCTAAATTCAGGCATCCCAAAGGCATCTGCCCTTAGCCTTTATCTCTTCTCTTTCTTCCCCATTTTCATATCTGTAAAGTGAAGGGATTTCACTAAATGACCTCTAATCTCCCTTTCATCTGTAGCTCTTATGCTCCTAGATAGCAGGGCTGAGACTTCACCCATTTATTCCCCAATTTGAAGAACAGGATTCTTTCCACAAAACGGTGTTCTTTTCCTCTGGATGCTTAGCGCAGCAGGCGTTTGATACCTGTTTATTGTTGACTCTGTTGAACAGATTCCCAGGGTGGATGCAAACATCTGGCTTTACATTTCATGCTAAAGGGATCGAAGCACTTCTGAGTCTGAGTCTGGCTGACCTCTGGGCAGTCTCACTGCCTTTCATCATCATTTTCAGGAAGTGTGCTTTGTTCTTCCAAACTGATGCAAAGCATTCCTTATGAACAGGAGTGGGAGCAATTAATCAGCCTGGGCTCCTTTGGGAGAGATGGGAGAGGGAAGGGCAGGGCTAGTTCATGGGGGGAAAAGTAAGTGGGCTTGGCTTGCACAGCCTTTCCTTCTGCTGCTGGCTAGCATCAGCACCAGCATCCCTAGCATCAGCACCAGCGCTGTCCACATCTCCCTGGCAATCAGAACTGACATGTTCACAGGAAGCTGCAGCAGGACCTCATTTGATCTGAGGCCTCTGGGCACCAAAGGGGAGCAGTGTGTCAGTGCAGACTTCGGCCTTTATTTTTTTATTCAAAGAGAAAGAAAAGCATCTGGTTTCTTGACAAGGTAGCCAGATGAAATTGACTGCTGAAATGAGCTGGGAGCACCTTAGCAACCTCCTGTCACTTTGCATGGGGCACCACGCCGTTGCTATCCATAGCACAAATGTGCTAGCTCATTTCTCCATCCTCCAGTGTATCTTTTTTAACACAGAATACCTCAATCATATTTTATCAACACCAATTCAATTAAAAAATTATTAATCAAGCACCATGTGCCAGAGACTGTATTAGGTGCTGAGAAAATAAAAACAAAAGTCTCTGACCTCAAGGAGCTTACATTGTAATTATCCTCATGCAGGATAGTACCTGGGACACCCTAACTCACATGTAGGGTATCTAGAAAAGGTAATCCAGGTTCCAGATTCTCTCTGAATCCACATCTACTCAAAAAATCCCTAGCTCATGACAACATGCAAACCCATGTAAAAACAAGATACAGGCAGAATAAATGGGAGAAAATCATTAGAGGGGTACATGGAATACTGTAATCATATCTTATTAATACCAATTCAATTCAAAAATTATTAAGCAAGAACCATGTGGCAGGGACTGTGTTAGGTGCTGAGGAAATAAAAACAAAACTCTCTGACCTTAAAGGAGCTTACATTGTAATTATCCCTATGCAGGACAGTACCTGGGACACCCTATATCACATGTAGGGTATCTGGAAAAGGTACTCCATGTTCCAGATTCTCTTTGAGTTCACATCCACTCAAAAACTCCCTACCTCATGACAACATGCAAACCCATGTAAAAAAATATAGGCAGAATAAATTGGAGAAAATCATTAGAGGGGCACACCAAATACTGCAATTATACCTTGTTAACACCAATTCAATTAAAAAAAACATTATTAAGCAAGCACCATGTGCCAGGGATTGTGTTAGGTGCTGAGGAAATAAAAAAAAGTCTCTGATCTAAGGAGCTTACATTCTAATTATCCCCATGCAGGAAAGTACCTGGGACACCCTATCTCACAAAAGGGTACCTGGAAAAGATACTCCAGGTTCCAGATTCTCTATGACTTCACATTCACTCAAAAATTCCCCAGCTTGTGACAACATACAAACCCATGTAAAAACAAGATATAGGCAGAATAAATGAGAGAAAATCATTAGAGGAGCACTAGTATTAAGGGGGATCAAAGAAAGGTATCTTGTAAAAGGTAAGATTTTAGCTGGGACTTGAAGGAAGCCAGGGAAGTCAAATAGAGATGAGAAGAATTACAAGTGTGGAAAACCTTCCATGAAAATACATTTTAATCAAATAATCAAAGGAAATACTAAATATTAGTTCATAAATAGTGAAAATAAATATATACATTTTTTTCTCCCAAGTTTATACATTCCTTTGAAATCTATCCATGGATCCCAGGTTAAGAACTCTTGCCCTGGAGGTGGTGAGGTTCCCCTTTACCAGAAGTTTCTAATAAAAAAGCTTGAAATGTTTATTTTTCAGGTATAGCATAGAGGTGATCCTGGTATATTATGGGTTGGCTTCATGCTCTCTGAGCTCTTTTTCTTTTTTTAAATAATAATTTTTAATTTTCAAAATGCATGCAAAGATAGTTTTCAGCATTCACCTTTCCAAAACCTTGTGTTCCAAATTTTTCTCCCTGCCTTCCCCCCCAGGCAGTAAGTAATCCAATATAGGTTAAACACATGCAATTTTTCTACACATATTTCCACATTTATCATGCTGCACATGAGAAATCAGATCAAAAAGGAAAAAAAAGAGCTCTTTTTCAAATATGAGATTTGTGTGATTCTGTGAGGTACCAAGAGGATGGTTACATGGAAAGGGCACCATCTGAGTTTGATGGGTAAGATTATAAGAGGCTGGGGATATTTTGGAAGCATCATCCTTACCATGTTTACCCTCTTCTTATCATATTTCATTATTGGCAATAAACACTTACAATGAACTCCATGATAGTTATCTGTCTCAGAGAGGACCAAAATGACATTGTGTTGGGGTCAAGATATGGTGTGGTTTATCAAACCAGTATGAACTTGAAAGGCTCTACCACAGGTTAGGCACAAAATAGTACATATGAACATTTGGAGTGGAAATGTCTCTAAATCTGCACATCTTGTGTTTTTTTTCCCTGAGCTGATGCAATTCTGCTTTGCAAATAAAGCACCACATTTTCCTTTGATGTGGGCACACTTTGTTGGGAGATCCTGTGGTAGGGTCTCCCATGTCTCATGATTGATTTCAAAGTTCTTTAAAGACCTTAAAAGCGTCCTTGTATCACTTTTTCTGACTTCTGCGTGAGCACTTGACTTGTGTGAGTTCTCTGTAAAGTAGTCTTTAAACAAACATATATTTGGCATTCAAATACCAGCACATTAGAGTCCTTTTGTCTGATGTAGTTTGAATAATTGGCATTTCATCTCAAGAAAGGGCCTCAGTGTTTAATTTATCTTGCCAAGCAATCTTCACAATCATCCTAAAATTATTCAAATGGAAGAAAATCAGTTTCCTGGCATGATATTGGTATGCCATCCAAGTTGTACAGGTGTACAACAGTGAGGTCAGCACAACAGTTTTGTAGAGCTTCAGTTTGATAATTAATTTTTTTTCTGTTTCACAGATATCCTGGAAACCTCCCTTATAATTCTTTTTTTTAATAAAGCTTTTTATTTACAAAACATATGAGTGATTTTTCTACATTGACCTTTGCAAAAACTTTTTTTCCCAAGCTTTTCCCCTCCTTCCCCCCATCCCCCACTCCTAGATGACAGGTAATCTAATACATGCTAAATAGGATAAATTATATGACAAATACAATACATGTATACATATCTATACAGTTATCTTACTGCACAAGAAACATCAGATCTAGAAAGAGAAGAAGAAAAAAACAACCTAAGAAGGAAAACAAAATGCATGGAAATATTCACAGAAAGCGTTAAAATGCTGTGTTGTGGTTCACACTCAGTTCCCACAGGCCTCTCTCTAGGTGTATATGACTATCTTCATCACTGAACAATAGGAACTGGTTTGAATCACATCATTGTTGAAGAGAACCATGTCCATCAGAATTGATCATCGTATAGTATTGTTGCTGTGTATAATGTTCTCCTGGTTCTGCTGATTTCAGTCAGCATCAGTTCATGCAAGTCTCTCCAGGCCTCTCTGAAATCCTCCTGTTGGTCGTTTCTTACAGAACAATAATATTCCATAACATTCATATACCATAATTTATTCAGCCACTCTCCAATTGATGGGCATCCTTTCAATTTCCAGTTTCTTGCCACTACAAAAAGAGCTGCCACAAACATTTTTGCACATGTGGGTCCCTTTCCCTCCTTTAAAATCTCTTTGGGATATAGGCCCAGTAGAAATATTGCTGGGTCAAATGGTATGCACAGTTTGATAACTTTTTGAGCATAGTTCCAAATTGCTCTCCAGAATGGTTGGATCCATTCACAGTCCCACCAACAATGTATCAGTGTCCCAGTTTTCCCACATCCCCTCCAACAGTTATCATTATCATTTCCTGTCATTTTAGCCAATCTGACAGGTGTGTAGTGGTATCTCAGAGTTGTTTTAATTTGCATTTCTCTGATCAATAGTGACTTGGAGCACCTTTTCATGTGACCAGAAATAGTTTCAATTTCTTCATCTGAAAATTGTCTGTTCATATCTTTTGACCATTTATCAATTGGAGAGTGGCTTGAATTCTTATATATTTGAGTCAATTCTCTATATATTTTAGAAATGAGGCCTTTATCAGAACCTTTGAATGTAAAAATATTTTCCCAGTTTACTGCTACCCTTCTAATCTTGTCTGCATTCATTTTGTTTGTACAAAAACTTTTTAACTTGATATACTCAAACTTATCTATTTTGTGATTAATGATGACCTCTAGTTCTTCTTTGGTCACAAATTCCTTCCCCCTCCACAGGTCTGAGAGGTAAACCATCCTACATTGTTTTAATTTGTTTGTAATATCATTCTTTATGCCTAGATCATGAATCCATTTTGACCTTATCTTGGTATATGGTGTTAGGTGTGGGTCAATGCCTAATTTCTTCCATACTAGTTTCCAATTATCCCAGCAGTTTTTGTCAAATAGTGAGTTTTTATCCCCAAAACTGGGGTCTTTTGGTTTATCAAACACTAGATTACTATTGTCATTGAGTATTTTGTCCTGGGAACCTAACCTATTCCACTGATCCACTACTCTATTTCTTATCTGGTACCAAATGGTTTTGGTGACCACTGCTTTATAAAATAGTTTTAGATCTGGTACAGCTAGGCAACCCTCATTTGCATTTCTTTTCATTAATTCCCTTGAAATTCTTGACCTTTTGTTTTTCCAGATGAATTTTGTTGTTATTTTTTCTAGGTCAGTTAAATAAACTCTTGGGAGTTTGATTGGTATAGCACTAAATAAATAGATTAGTTTAGGTAGTATTGCCATCTTTATTATATTTGCTCGATCTATCCAAGAGCACTTGATGTTTTTCCAATTGTTTAGATCTGACTTTATTTATGTGGAGAGTGTTTTGTAGTTTTGCTCATATAGATCCTGACTTTCCCTTGGCAGATATATTCCCAAATATTTTATACTATTGATAGTTATTTTGAATGTAATTTCTCTTTGTATCTCTTGCTGTTGCATTTTGTTGGTGATGTATTGATGATTTATGTGGATTTATTTTGTATCCTGCAACTTTTCTAAAGTTGTGGATTAATTCTAATAGTTTTTTAGTTGATTCTCTAGGGTTCTCTAAGTAGACCATCGTATCATCTGCAAAGAGTGATAATTTGGTTTCCTCATGACCTATTCTAATTCCTTTAATCTCTTTTTCTTGTCTTATTGCCAAGGCTAGCATTTCTAATATAATATTGAATAGTAATGGTGATAGTGGGCAACCTTGTTTCACCCCTGATCTTATTGGGAATGGTTCCAGTTTATCACCATTACATATGGTGCTAGCTGATGGTTTTAAATAGATGCTACCGACTATTTTAAGGAAAAGTCCATTAATTCCTATACTCTCTAATGTTTTTAATAGGAATGGAGGTTGAATTTTATCAAATGCTTTTTCTGCATCTATTGAGATTATCATATGTTTTTTGTTAATTTGGTTATTAATATAGTCAATTATGTTAATAGTTTTCCTAATATTGAACCATCCCTGCATTCCTGGTATAAATCCCACTTGGTCATGGTGTATTATTCTGGGAATGATTTTCTGTAATCTCTTTGCTAATATTTTATTTAAGATTTTTGCATCAATATTCATTAAGGAGATTGGTCTATAATTTTCTTTCTCTGTTTTTGTTTTACCTGGTTTAGATATCAGTACCATGTCTGTATCATAAAAGGAGTTTGGTAGGAGTCCTTCATTCCCTATTTTTTCAAATAGTTTATATAATATTGGAGTTAATTGTTCTTTAAATGTTCGGTAGAATTCACATGTAAATCCATCTGGTCCTGGGGATTTTTTCTTAGGGAGTTGATTAATGACTTGTTCTATTCCTTTTTCTAAAATGGGACTATTTAAGTAATTTATTTCCGCTTCTGTTAATCTGGGCAATCTATATTTTTGTAGATATTCCTCCATTTCACTTAGGTTATCAAATTTATTGGCATAAAGTTGGGCAAAGTAACTCCTGATTATTGCTCTTATTTCCTCTTCATTGGTGGAAAGTTCTCCCTTTTCATTTTTGAGACTAACAATTTGATTTTCCTCTTTCCTTTTTCTAATTAAATTAACTAGAGGTTTATCTATTTTGTTGGTTTTTTCATAAAACCAAC
>JAJPUD010006997.1:0-70527 GCA_023553655.1 Myrmecobius fasciatus
AGAGGAAAATCAAATTGTTAGTCTCAAGAATGATAAGGGAGAACTTTCCTCCAATGAAGAGGAAATTAGAGCAATAATTAGGAGTTACTTTGCCCAACTTTATGCCAGTAAGTTTGATAATCTAAATGAAATGAAGGAATATCTACAAAAATATAGATTGCCCAGGTTAACAGAAGAGAATATAAATTATTTAAATAGCCCCATATCAGAAAAAGAAATAGAACAAGCTATTAACCAACTCCCTAAGAAAAAATCTCCAGGGCCAGATGGATTTACATGTGAATTCTACCAAACATTCAAAGAACAATTAATTCTAATACTACACAAACTATTTGAGATAATAGAGACAGAAGATATACTGCCAGAATCCTTCTATGAGACCGATATGGTGCTGATAGCTAAACCAGGTAGGGTGAAAACAGAGAAAGAAAACTATAGACCAATTTCCCTAATGAATATTGATGCAAAAATTTTAAATAAGATATTAGCAATGAGATTACAGAAAGTCATCCCCAGGATAGTACACTATGACCAAGTAGGATTTATACCAGGGATGCAGGGCTGGTTCAATATTAGGAAAACTATCAGCATAATTAATTATATTAATAACCAAATTAACAAAAACCATATGATTATCTCAATAGATGCAGAAAAAGCCTTTGATAAAATCCAACACCCTTTCCTATTAAAAACACTAGAGAGTATAGGAATAAATGGGCTTTTCCTTAAAATGATCAGTAGCATCTATTTAAAACCATCAGCAAGCATCATATGTAATAAAGACAAACTAAAACCATTCCCAATAAGATCAGGAGTGAAACAAGGCTGCCCACTCTCACCATTACGATTTAATATTGTATTAGAAATGTTAGCTTTAGCAATAAGAGAAGAAAAAGAGATAAAAGGAATCAGAGTAGGTAATGAAGAAACCAAATTATCACTCTTTGCAGATGACATGATGGTATACTTAGAGAACCCTAGAGACTCAACTAAAAAACTACTAGAAACAATTCACAACTTTAGCAAAGTGGCAGGATTCAAAATTAATCCACATAAATCATCAGCATTTTTATATATTACCAACAAAGTTCAGCAGCAAGAGATACAAAAAGAAATTCCATTCCAAATAGCCGATGATAGGATAAAATATTTGGGAATCTATCTGCCAAGGAAAAGTCAGAAACTATACGAACTAAATTACAAAACACTTTCCACACAAATAAAATCAGACCTAATCAATTGGAAAAATATTAAGTGCTCATTGTAGGCAGAGCGAACATAATAAAAATGACAATACTACCCAAATTAAGCTACTTATTTAGTGCCATACCAATCAAACTCCCAAGAAATTATTTTACAGATCTAGAAAAAATAGTAGCAAAGTTCATTTGGAAGAACAAAAGGTCAAGGATTTCAAAGGGATTAATGAAAAAAAAGGCAGATGAAGGTGGCCTTGCTGTACCAGATCTAAAACTATATTATAAAGCAGCGGCTATCAAAACCGTTTGATACTGGCTAAGAAATAGAGTAGTCGATCAGTGGCACAGGATAGGTTATCAGGACAACCTAGGCATTAACCTTAACAATCTAGTGTTCCATAAACCCAAAGACCCCAGCTTTTGGGATAAATACTCTCTATTTGGCAAAAACTGCTGGGAAAATTGGAAACTAGTGTGGAAGAAATTAGGGCTTGACCCATACCTAGCACCACATACCAAGATAAGATCTAAATGGGTTCAAGATCTAGATATAAAGAGGGACTTTGTAACCAAGTTAGAGGAACGTAATATAGTTTACCTCTCAGACCTGTGGAGATGGAACAAATTTATGTCTAAAGAAGACCTGGAACTCCTAATTGAACACCAGATGGATAATTTTGACTATATTAAGTTAAAAAGTTTCTGTACAAACAAAACAAATGCAGACAAGATTAGGAGGGAAGCATCAAATTGGGAGATCATCTTTACATTTAATGGTTCTGATAAAGGCCTCATTTCTAAAATATATAGAGAATTGTCTCATATATATAAGAATTCAAGCCACTCTTCAATAGATAAGTGGTCAAGGGATATGAACAGACAATTTTCAGATGATGAAATTAAAACCATCTCTAGTCATATGAAAAGTTGCTCCAAATCACTATTGATCAGAGAAATGCAAATTAAGACAACTCTGAGGTACCACTACACCCCTGTCAGATTGGCTAAAATGACAGGAAAAGATAACGATGAATATTGGAGGGGATGTGGGAAAACTGGGACACTAATACATTGTTGGTGGAACTGTGAATGGATCCAACCATTCTGGAGAGCAATTTGGAGCTATGCTCAAAAAGTTGTCAAACTGTGCATACCCTTTGACTCAGCAGTATTTCTACTGGGCCTATATCCCAAAGAGATCTTAGAGGAGGGAAAGGGACCCACCTGTGCAAGAATGTTTGTGGCAGCCCTTTTTGTGGTGGCTAGAAACTGGAAACTGAAGGGATGCCCATCAATTGGAGAATGGCTGAATAAATTATGGTATATGAATGTTATGGAATATTATTGCTCTGTAAGAAACGACCAGCAGGACGATTTCAGAGAGGCCTGGAGGGACTTGCATGAACTGATGCTGAGTGAAACGAGCAGAACCAGGAGATCATCATACACAGCAACAACCGTATCACATGATGATCAATTCTGATGGACATGGCTCTCTGCAAGAAAGAATTGTCTCAAACCAGTTCCAATTGTTCACTGAAGAAAACCATATACACCCAGAGAGAGGGATATGAAATATGGACCACAACTCTATTGACATTTGCTTGCATTGTGTTGCCTTTCTCTGATTCTTTTTTTTTTTTTCTTGTAGATAGGATTTTTCTTGCATAACTTCTCAAGCATTTCAACATTATTAACATGTAGTGGACTTCCTGCCATCTAGGGGAGGGGAGGGGACTGGGGGTAAAATTTGTAATGGAAAACTTTGTAAAGATCAATGCTGGGGAACTACCCATACATATGCTATACAAATAAAAAGCTTTAATTAAAAAAATAAATAAATAAAAATTTAAAAAAATGTATGCATAGATAGTTTTTAAGATTCACCCTTGCAAAACCTTGTGTTTTGATTTTTTTTCTCTCTCCCTTCCCTCTATCCCCTCTTCTAGATGGAAAGTAATCCAATACATGTTAAACATGTGCAATTATTCTATACACATTTCTATAATTATGCCACAGAAGAAAAATGTAAAGAGCTTTTAACAGAGCAATAAAATGTCAAGATTTTTGTAAGAAAAATTATTCTATTACATTATTTGAACTTTCTCTTAAAATTCATAATCCTGTTGAATAATAAAAATGTTGTCTTTCACAAGAGCATCTTATTTCCTCCTCTTTGCTTAAAATTTTGTTTTATTAATTTTTAAATTTAAAATTATATAGCAAAAATCTACCTTTTGCTTTAAACAAAAGTCCGTTATCTCTTCACCAGAAAGTAGGTAATATGTTTCATCAATAGTCCTCTGGAACAATGGTTGTTCATTACACTGATCAGAATTCCTAATTCTTTCAAAGTTATTTGTTTGTATCATAATTGTTGTAGTTTCTTCTCTGGGTTTGGTTCACTTTACTCTGCATCATTTTACATGTACCTCAAGGTTTTTCTGAAACCATACCATTCATTATTTTTTGCAACCCAATGCTATTCCGTTATATTTATATACTATATAATGTGTCCAGTCATCCTTCAACTAATGGATACCCCCTCAGGTTCTAATTCTTTGCTAATGTTTTATTTAAGATTTTTGCATTAATATTTATTAAGGAAATTGGTGTATTATTTTCTTTCTCTGTTTTGACCCTACCTGGTTTAGGTATCAGCACCATATCTGTACCATAAAAGGAATTTGGTAGGACTCCTTCTTTCCCTATTTTTCAAAATAGTTTGCAGAGTATTGGAATTAATTGTTCTTTAAAAGTTTGATAGAATTCACATGTAAATCCATCTGGCTCTGGAGATTTTTTCTTAGGGAATTGATCAATAGCTTGTTCAATTTCTTTTCCTAAAATGAGACTACTTAGGTAATTTATTTCCTCCTCTTAATCTGGGCAATCAATATTTTATGTAATTCTTTGCTACCTCAAAGAAGTAGAAATATATACATACATACATACATACACACACACACACACATATATATTTAACCTTAGTTTGTTTTGCTTAGGATTCTTTCTTACTATGTACTTCCTCTAATTCCTCCTCTCCTTTCCCCTCTATTTCTCCATTGGAGTGAAGTGTATTTCTAAACCCAATGGTGTATGTATGTGTGTGCAGCCTTCACATTTTCTACCAGTTCAAGTGAAAGTAACATTCAAGTATCAGCTGCTCATCCCCAACTCCTCTTACTTTGCATAGAAATCTACTTGTGCAGCCTGATTATGGGAAGTAATTTTACCTAATCTTTCTTCCCATCCTTCTCCTAGTCTATCCCTCTTCCCCTCTCTTTCTTCTCAAGATCATCTGGACATATCAGATCTATTAAATACACCTGGCCAGATACTAATGAGAAAATCCAACAAAATCATAGGGAGTCATTTTCTAGATTACATTAGTACAGGGAGACAGATTGAGAGATATGTGGGAACTGGGGATAGATAGGTTTGGCCAGAAGTATACATCAATGAGAGAAAAGATGTGTACCAGGACAAGTTCTAGTCTTCTACCTAGGGTACTGCAAAGTATGAGAACAGGTACCAATTGGCATTTGCGTTACTCATAATCCACTTCCAAGTCACAGATCCAAGGAAGAAAAAGGAGAGGATTTATACATAGGTATAGTATTATTTCCATAACTATTCCTAACACTTGTTGGATTAGGCTCCTCTTTGTGACCTCTGATGATGATGTTTCAAAGGGTATACATGAAACATCTCCCCATATTTGAAGTAAACAGCTTATTCTTATTTGGTCCTTTATGATTATTCATTCATTACTTTTTTCCTTAACTCCTGTGAATTTCAAAATTTCCATGTGGCATTGATCTTTTTATCAGAAATGCATGGAAGTCCTCTGTTCCATTAAACATCCATTTTCTCTCCCTGTAGGATTATATTTAGGTTTCTGGATAAGTTCTTTTTACTTGTAATTCTGTATCTTTTGCCTTCTAGAATATGGTATTTCAAACTCTTTGCTCCTTTACAATGCTGACTGCCAAATCATGTTGTGGTTCCCCAATTCTTGAATTATTTCTAACAGGTATTTTTTAATTTAACCTGAGGACACTGGATTTTAGCTATATTGGTTCTATTTACACTTTGTCCTCTGATTATGAGAGATCTGAGTAGGGTTTTTTGTTTTTTGGTGAGACAATTAAGGTTAAGTGACTTGCTCAGGGTCACACAATCAGTCCATGATAAGTGTCGGAAGCTATATTCAAACTCAGGTCCTCCTGGCTCTGAGACCAATGCTCTGTGCATTTACCATCTAGATAAACCTGAGAAGTTTTCATTTAAAATTTCTTGAATTTAGATATATACATAGTTTTTGGGAGGATCATGGTATTTATGCTTTTTAATTTTTTATTTTTGATCTGTTTTCCAGGTCAGTTGTTTTTGCTATTAGATATCTTCCTTTCCTCCCATTTTTTCAGTCTCTTGAATTTGTTTGAATATGTCTTCATGCCACACATAATTGTTGGCTTCTATTTCATCTGCTCTAATTTTCAAGAAGTTTGTTGCTTTAGACATGGTGTTTTGCTTCTTATGTCAAGCTATTAGTTTTCTTTCAAATTTTTCTTCTGTAGCTTTCATTTCTTTTCCAATTTTTCCTTATTTGCTCTCCTTTAACTTATTAAAAAAATTAAACTCTTATTTGAAACTCTTGTTTCATCTCTTTCAAGAATTCTAATTGAATTTGTGTCAAAATATGTTTTTCTTTGAGGTTTTTCTTGTAGGTATTTTGTTTGTAGGTATTTTGCTTGTAGGTATTTTGCTTGTAGGTATTTTGCTTGTAGGTATTCTTTTAGTTTGTATCTTTGGAGTCTGTCCACATACAGTTTTTGCTAATGGAATTATTATTATTTTTTGCTTCATTCTTCCAGCTTACTTCATAACCAGATTTATTATGACTAGGTTTTACACATTTCTGAAGTCTGGAATAATCCTGGGGATGGAGAAATTGAATGTTGCATTATTTCAGGATCTCTGAAACAACTCAGACTCAGAAGCTGCAAGCTTTCAGAGCTCTAAAAAGTTATCTGATCCAAGACAGAATCTGATTGCTACCCCTTGGTCTGAAGTATGTAAGTTCCTAACGTAGATTTGGGTCTAAGCAATATTAGATTGTAGGGAGACCCAGCATTTAACAACTGACTGAGAAGTTCTAATGTTTCAAAATGACAGAACAGTAGGGCATCCTTGAATCTAGGATTGTTGCCTTACTTAGTCTTTTTGCAAGCTTTATACTTGGCTAGAAGTTACAACTGAAACTATATTCTACTCCTGGGGTTTAAACCATCTTTCTGCTGCTTGATTCTGAAGTTGTTCTTTTTTTGGTATACCAGTGGTAACTGATCCCTATGCTGAGAAACGTCACACCTGGGTAAAGGTCCCCACTTTTATATTCTTTGGATCTGTGATCTGGACCTGGATTTAGAAACAGATTATAAACCACAAACCTGACAGGGGACACTGGTTTCTATGCCCTGTGGTGCTTAAGTAACAGTCCAGAATATCCTTCTTACATTTTTCCCTATGTTAGAATGCTCATTGAGACATACTACTGGACAGACCCTGTCCCCAGTGCCCATAGACAGAAGTCTCTCTCTGTGCCCTAGGATGGAAATAATTCATTATAATTTTGTCTTGGTTTTCTCACTCAGGATTTGGTTTGGTACATTTACTAGATCTGTTTGGAGGCATGTTAGAGTGGAATTTGCTATCTTTCTTCCCACTGCTCTAGCATATTGACTATCTTTAAAAGTTCCTTGCTTTGCTTTGATAAATCCTTTCTCTCCTTTTTCTTCAACAATCATTTATTAAATACCGACTATTCATAGAATAGTTTTTCAAGTCCCTGAGGTAGATACAAAATTTAGATAATGCCACAGTACCTGCCCTCATAGAGCTTACAATCTAGTTGATAGATATGACATGTGGTACAGATAATTATACCAAAATATTTTAGCTGTTATATTCATTAGAGAAATACAAATGCTACCTGAATTCTGTGAAGGTTAATGTCATTACCAGCTGTGGGGATTAGAGAAAACTTCCTCAATGGTGAGATCTGAATAAGGCAGTAAAGGAAAAGTAGGAATTCAGAAAGTAAAAAGAAGGCATTTCTGGTATAGAAAACAGACATGGAGTCCTGAAAGTGTAATTTATTAATCAACAATACCTTTCATGTAGGTCTTCCCAGTTCTTTAAAAATAAGGGTCAAATTTATTTTCACCACTTTTCAAAAGTAAAGATGAAGGCAAAGGTGTCTTTCAGGTATAGATGAAGGAACTGACTTTCCACTTCACTACACCGGTTATTTCTTATACTTCCTTCATAAACATTTACATATAATACATAGTTTCTTCTCTCACTCTCTTTCTCTCTTTTCTCTCTCTCATTCTTTCTCCTTTTTCTCTCCCTCTCTTTTTTATCTCTTTGAATTATATATGTATGTCTTCATACCTGTATTTTGCTTATATTTACATGTAAGGAGAAAATTTGAAAAACTGAGTTTTTCAAGAACTTGGAACTTCAAGGTATTCCAGTATGTATTAGTTACTGGATGTTAGTATGGAGAAGGAGTAAGATGCAATGGAAAGTAAGCTCGCCATAGAACAGATAAACCTCTCGTTGACAGTTGCCTCTGTTTTTTCCCTCCATGGATAAGAATAGAATCTATGACCTCTAAATTTGAAAATAGTAGAACTGTTTGTGGGTAAATGATCAGTTCAACAAACATTAGAAAAAGAATGTCATATTTGTAATGGAAAGAGCTATGGTTTGGATATCAGAAGATTTGGGTTCAAATTTTTTTTTTTTTTTTTTTTTTTTTTTTTTTGCTGCTGAGGCAATTGGGGTTAAGTGACTTGCCCAGGGTCCCACAGCTAGGAAGTTTTAAGTGTCTAAGGCTAGATTTGAACTCAGGTCCTCCTGACTTCAGGACTGGTGCTTTATCCATTGTGCCACTTAGCTGCCTCTTGGATTCAAATCTTAACTGTAATACTTATTAATGTGATAATTTTGAGCAAATCACTTAATAAATCTGGACTTCAGTCTCCTCATCTATAAAATAAGAGTTTAGGCTAGATTAGTTGCCCTAAATTAATCTCAGACATTTGATACTTAAATAATAAAACATGTTTTTTTAGATTCATATTGTAATTCTTGCCAAATGGTTCCATAGTAAAAGTATTGTACTCGGTGTACAAGTCCTCCAAACTAGGCATGTTTAGATGTTCACTAACTTCCCTTAATTTCAGATAGCAAATTTGTAGATTTTGGCAACTAAACAGTTTAAATAATGACAATAAGAACTTATAGGAATATCTTTTAAAAATTTAAAATGTTTTTCCTTCTTAAACATCGTAGAAGATAAAGCAGCTAAAAATGTAGCTGTTAGGAAACATACAATAGGAGGAATATAATAGTTAAGTTTAAGCATAAAAAATCCTTAGGATAAAATTGTGGGGAGTTTCCCAACTGCTCTGTAATTTAGAGAAGACCTACAGAACCCTTTATCTTTATCAGTGACAGCTTACTTTGATCTTCAGCTCCTTTCCATCACCATCCTGGGAAGGCATTTGCTTCTTCAATGCTCTCTATCCTAGCTCTGGGGGAGCATTTGGTGATAGTAGCAGCAGTAATGACAGCTGCTGGGTCCCTTTCACTGTTTAGTTTGTCTGTTTTTCTTTCTCTCTTTCTTGCCATTTTTTCTTGTTCTTTTGGTCTTATTTCTCCAGGAGTTCAGGTATAGTTGGACTAGGTAGCCTCTGAGCTCCCTTCCAAATCAGAGATTCTATGATTTCTAAAATACCGTTTGGCTCAAAATCCTTTCATGTTTCTATTTATAGTAATATCCTTATTCAGCTTCAGAGAATTAGAATGTCAAAATTTTAGGTCTGGAAGGGAATCAATCTAATCTAACCATAACCTAAGCAACAATTGTGTGCATATTGCACCCTCCATCTCCCACTGCCTACCACTCCTACTATCAGATTTACAGCTAGAAAGGAGCTTAGGGGTCACATTGTCCACATCTCTTATTTTACAGATGAGGAAACTAAAACTCAGAGAGGTCAAATGTTGAGGTTATACCCTACAATAGTACACACACACACACATACATTAACATGTATATTTATACACACATTCATAGTAACACCTATAGTATTTTAAATATTTCATTTTTCTCCCCAATCACATCTAAAAACAAATTTTAACTTTTTTTTTAAGTTTTGGGTTCTAAATTCAATTTTTTCTTTCCTTCCTTCCTTCCTCCTGACCTAACAAGCTGATATAGGTTATATATGTGCAATCATAAGCATCTATTGTATTAAAAGATGGTGTGGTGTGGTGGATAGGGCGCTGTCCTGAAAACCACAAAGACCTCTAAAACATGCTGCTGTGAAAGTCTAACCAAATCAGCAAATCTCTCAGGGTCCTAGCCATCTCTCTAAGATCATATTGAAGAGAATGTGCTGAACTGTATAAGTAAAGGAAGTTTCCTATGAAATTATCTACTAGTTGCTATACTATTTAAGGTATACAAAGCATTTAATAAACATGGTTGCTTTTGAGCCTCACACCAAGCCTGGAGGTACGATGCAAACTAAAATAGGGAGATTAAGTGATTTCAGAAGGCTTACACAGTTACTAAGTATCTCAGGTCATATTTGAATTTAAGACTTCCTAAATGGAGGTCCAATTTTCTATGTACCATGCTAACTCTTTCTCAATGTCCTAGGAAAAGGAACGTCTGATTTTTTTTTTACTGAAGACCTCCAAGGCAATCAACATAATCTTCCCAAAGCAACCCATTCTACTTTTGTATAGCTTTAATTATTAGGAATTTTTTTTTCTTATATCAAGTCTAAATTTGTTTCTTCCTAACTTCCACCAATTTCTCCTATTTCTGCTCTTTGGTATCAGGAAGAACAAGCTTGAGCATCGCACTAAAGGCTAAAAAAAGAGCAAAGTTAACATGACAATTTTTTTCTATATAGATTAGACCATTTGACCATCTGATTGTACTAACATCTGGAATCTATATTCTAGACCATATCTCTCCATATTTTCACAAGAATATTATGTAATAATACACCAAGCATTTTTCTAAAATCTAGGAAAACCATACCTACATCATTCCCTTGCTCTACTAGACAAATTTATCCTTCAAATTCTTGAAGATATCTGAGTCTTTTAGTATTCTGAATGAAATAACTTATTCTAATATGGCAGGTCTTTCACTAGTAAATCAACCAGTGATTATTTGAAAAAATACCTACTATATGCCAGGAGCTAAGTTAAATGCTCAGGATACAAATAAAGACAACCCTTATTCTCAAGAATATCACAGTCTAATTTGGATGCCCTTTTGCCTATCAGGGTTGTTTTGTTTTGTCTGCTAATGTAATGGAAGTCTGGCACATGTACGGAATGCTTTAGATGGCATCTCTTGATGTTCTTCCATGTAGAGGAGCTGGGGAGTTTGCTTCAGGGAGAATCAGAATGATGTGTATATAAGGACAGTGCCTTGGAGATATTAGGAAGTACATGTAAACATTCTGCAAATGGTTCCAGTTGGTTAACCATATGATGAATAGAAGGCTCTTTTGTTGACTGAAAAGGCATTCAAAAAGCCTTAGTCAGCTTCTGTCATCTCTCCTCAGCTCAGGGTCTTGGGGCAATATCAGTGACTTTTTCACTCACAGTGTCTTGAGAGAGATAAGGACATAAGGGGAGAGAACTTGAGTACTTCTCCCTCTCTGAGACCAAGACACTCTAGGAAAGTATCTTGGTCCTTGGCTTTTGCATTTGTCATTTTCTGTTCTAGGTGAAGCCTTTAATCTTGTGAATTTTAAAAGGACAAGAGGTTCCCCCAAACATCTTAGAGTTCTAGTATAGTATGGTGCACTGGTGCCCAGAGGAGCAAGGAGTGACCTGCTGGGACCCTGGCCTAGCAGTGGCTAAGAGAAAGAACTAGCCAGCAGTCATGCTACCTTTGGACATGAACTTGATGAGATCTATGTTATATAGGAATTCTGATAAGAAAGATTATGCCCCCTAGGTATTGAAAATGTATATTTATTATTGCTATAACTTCAGAGTAAATAATTTTTGTATTAAAACTAATTGATGCCAACTGATTAAATGAAACCAGGTTCTAGTCACTGGCAACTAATAATGGGAACACCATAGACAATGGAAACTTAAGCCACAGGCAGTAGATTAGTTTTTTTTAGTTCAGTCACTTTTCAGTTATGTTGGACTTTTCATGACCCTATTTGGGATTTTCTTGGCAAAGATACTGAAGTGATTTGCCACTTCCTTCTCCAGCTCCTTTTACAGATGAGGAAGCTGAGGCAAACAAGGTTAAGTGACTTGCTCAGAGTCACATGTTAATAAATACCAGAGGCCAAATTTGAACTTGGGAAGAGGAGTCTTTCTGATTTTAGGTCTGGCATTCCATCCATTGTGCCACATAGCTGCCCCAGTAGAAAAGAGGTATTCCTAAAATCCTTAAAGCACCCTGGAACCCTGAGGATGAGATGTGGCTGATCCAGCTCTGAGGCAAGAGTTAGAACATTATATATGGTGACCTGAAATGAATACAAATCTTTAGATATGATTAACTCAGGAGAGACTACAGTATGACCAAGATCTCATTCACTTTTCAGCTTTTGTTATCACCCTATTGACTCCTACTGAGCTTGAAGTTTGGTATAATGAACTTTTTCTGACTTCCCTTTTCCAACTTCCAACTTTCCCTTGTACCTATAGAGTTGATTTTTTCTGATTTTTTTCATGAATCTACATGTAAGACTTTGCCTTTATCCCTATTAAATTTCATCTTATTAAATTCTGCAAAATGTTCTAGCCTGACATTTTTGGATCCTGATCATCATCGAGAATACAAGCTAATAATAAAAGTGTGCAAGTTCAAACACAGATTCTTGAGATACTCTATGGGACAACTTCTTCTAAGCTGACAAGGCACTATAAGTGATTGATTTTTAGGTGTGGTGCAATTAGGTGAAACAATGAATAGAGTGCTGGACTTACAGTCAGGAAAAGTCTAAGTTCAAATCTGACCTCAATCACTTACCTACTGTGGGACCCTAGCCAAATCACTTAACCCTATTTCCCTCAGGTTCCTCATCCTATTTAACATATGTAAAGGTTTTTGCAAGCCTTAAAATGTTACATAAATGCTAACTATTATTATTGTTTCCTTCTTTGAAAATTATTTCAATATTTGCTCTTCTTTAGTTCTGTGGTACCTCTTTGATTCCCTAATCTTTTATATATTATTAACACTAGTTCAGCATGTAAATGTATTTCACTATTTGAATATATAGTAATTCATCTGGTCCTCATGACTTAAACTCTTCAAGAGCATTAAAGTATCAACTATCTGTTAGCCATTTTTATGTTCTCTCTTCCAGTCCAAAATTCATTCTCATAGGTAGCAAAATAGAAGCAAATAAATAATGATAATCAGAAAACTCTGCCTTTTCTCTGTTATTTGTTCATATTGTTTTATTTACTCCAAGCAGTCATCCCTTCCCTGTTATGAGTCCTTTCCCCCCAATATTGATAAGGAAAAAACCTCACTTCTTTTTGCTGTTTTTATTTTTCCTTAGCCTTCATGGAACAGGAAAAAATGCAGACATAAATAACTAATACTTGCAACATGACATGACAATATTACATGATACACAAGAAGAGAAGTTTGAAACATAGTGCATAGTGTAAGGCCAACTTACTCCTCATCCTCATATTTTTCAGAATACGTATTTTGGTAATATCTACATGGAATGAAAAATTTGGAAAAACATAAATTAGTTTAGATGCATGATATAGAGTTAATAATTTAGCTTCATTCTCCTAAGTAGGGCTGGCTGTATTTCTCCTTTAGGGCCCTATCCTTGAGGAATTAGGAGTATTCTTCCCTAATGTTATTAGTTTAAGTCTCCATTCTAATGTGGTTCCTTCTCCTCCCAAAAGAAGTTGCCAATGATTAGTACTCTAGTTCTATTTAACCAATTACCACCAATTAGCTTTTACAAATGGATATTTACTTCAAACATATAGGAAGAACAGAAACATCAATGTTGTTATTTTCAGTCATGTTTGACTCTTTGTGACCCTACTTGGAGTTTTCTTAACAAAGATAGTAGAATGATTTGACATTTCCTTTTCCATATGAGGAAATTAAGGCAAATAGGTCTAAGTGACTTGCCCAGGGTCACACAGCTAATAAATGTCAGAGGCCAGATTTGAACTCAGGAGGATAAATCTTACTGACTCAAGATCCATTACTCTATATACTGAGTGAGCTATTTACCTGCCCTAGAAATATCAATAATCTCCCTCTAAGGCTGTAAGGACTTATCTTCTCCTATGCCATCTTGATTTCTAGAAGCAACAGGCTCAAACTTACTAAATTTCTATATACCATTAGCCGGTTCCACTATATTCATGTCCAAATGCAGCACTATTGCTGAATGAACCTCATTACTTCTGGGCTGGGTCCTGGAGATTGCTTCTTATTCCTACTGTGTTGGACTGCCTAGAAAACCAGATCTGAGTTCTATTCAGGGACTGTTTGTAAGTACTGGATCTTAACCTTTCAAAACATAAGATTGAAGGTTTCACTCTCCTTCAGTTAAACAAAAGAACAAATGAAGAGGCAAAAAAACCTAAGGCTTTCATGGACCACTCACTAACCTTGGATGGGGAAGGCCAGAGGCCAATTGCTTGCCTTACAATAGCTTATTTCTCTTCTTATTGGAACACCTTTAGACTGGAGGAAGTCAGATCCAAAGATGAGATGAGATCAACTAATAGCTTTTGAATGAACCCCCATATCTGACTAGCTAGTCAGAGCCAATCATAGAGGCTTCTCTTTGCCATATGGATGGTAGAGCAGAATTAGTTCCAGAATGTCTACAAATACTCCAAAAATCCATGTGAGATGTTTATTAGAGGAACACCCTCTTCATTCTCCTAAGCTTTGGGCTCATTGGCTGGTCTTCTGTTACATAAGAAAAACTTGTCTTTAAATAGGCCCCCAAGCTATCTCACTCATTCTGTTCTCTAGACTTGTTTCAGGCCTTGGTGTTTCTCTTCTTATCTGTACATCTTTATGTTCAACTTCCCTGGAAGCTCACTTTTCCCTAGTCTTGCCTTATCTTCCTTATTGTGGCAGTTTAAAGTAATTTTCCAACAAGACCCTCTAGGTTAACCATTGAAGATGAAATTGCTTTTTTTCTTATACCTTGCACAGATTCCACAATCTGAGGCAAGAAGCCACTTTGATCCACTCCCCCACACTTATTAGGATATGATCTTTCCTGTCAGACTAAACTTGATTTTGCAACTAGCATCCTTGTTCTAGGTAACTAGCTGTTAAACTATGGCCAGCTGGTCAAATCCAGCTGTCAGGCCAGTTTTGTATGGCCCTAGAGCTAAGAATGGTTTTTACATTTTAAAATAAAGTTTTATTGTATTTTAAAAATGTAAAAACCATTCTTAGCTCAGAGGCTATATAAAAACAGGTGGCAAGCTGAATTTAGCCCTCTCTTAATTTGCTCACCCATGTTTTAGATCCCCACTTATTGGCAGAAGTGAGCTGGCACATATACCTTAGGGACACTTAAATAATGGGAATATTTTCTTGTCATTGGCTATTTGGCCCAAATACCTTCCTACTCCAGGGGAAGGTATCATTGGCCAGTGCATGGAATCTACTTCTTTGGGGAGTGAATCCCATATCTATATGTTTCTTACAATAATTAATTCAATGTTTTAGACATACCATAATATAAACATCTTTGATCCTCCCCGTAATAAAGTAGGATAATTTCCACACATGCTAGGTCTCAGAAGCTAGGAAAAGAGAATCAAAAAGGAGAGAATGAGTAACATGCCAGATGCAGTGGGAAGACAGAGGAGAATAAGAACTGTTAAAAGACCATTGGATTTTGCTATGAGGCAGTCATTTCAGAAGGTTAGGGAGGTGGTGATGAGTGATGAGGAAATGGAGGCAGTAAGTATAGAACATTGCTTTGAATAGCTAAGCTTGGAAAGGAGGGAGATAGGATTATAGCTGGAAGGAGAGAAGGACCAAAGTTGTTCATCTTTTTTTTTTTTTTTAAGATAAGGAGGAATTGTATATATTTAAAGTCAGAGGCGTCTTGTAGTGAAGAAGAGATTGGAGTGATAGAAAAGGAAAAGACAACTGTGGAAATAAAGTTTTCTCAAGAGAAGTGATACCCAGAGTAAAGGAAAGGATAGGTTGATTTTAGTAAAATTCTCATTCATAAATGAATCTAACTACAATTTTTAAAAGATAAATGTTGTAGTATTCACAAAGATAGCAAAATATATACATACATGTGTGTGAATATACATCTATCTATCTGTCTATCTATCCATCCATCTATACAATAATTAGGAATATAAGTTGGACCCATGATTTCATTGGTATTTGGAAATCCGAGGTCATTAAGCTCCCTCTGCTCCTTAAGGTTGGCAAGTTATACATATTTTATAATCTTAGAGACTTACTCGAGGCATTGAAAGATTCAGTTTCTTATTCACGGTCATGCACACATATGTGTATGTGATATATAGGTAGGTATATATATATTTTATATATATGTCTTCTTACATTTTATGTAAAGCACTTTGCCCCCTTTAATAACATAAATATCAGATAATATTCTAAAATGCTATATGGGTATAGCCCAAGTCTATCATAGTAGAAAGGTTGGTGGCATTGTCATCTGTCCAAGCACTAACCTGGGTAAGTTTGGAGTGGTTCAACAAAACAATAACAGTGAATTTCTTCACCTTGGGAAAATTTAATGGGAGTTGGGGGTTGGGGTGGCAAATACCACTGTTGGTATAATTGGGTTTAGAAAAGGAACAGCCTGCCCTCAGAAGGTCAATTTGTACTGTGTTATGGCTGGACTTCCTCAATCTTCAAATCCAAGGAGCAAGCAGGAGTGCTGGAAGATAGGAGATGAATGTTATTTCAGAGGGTCCCTCTGATGGTGGCTTAGACAAGGTGAAGGAATGAATGGGTTAGAGTGCTGGAACCATGTCTTTTTCTTGGAGTAAAGCTTCAGGGTCGTTAGGATAACAATTTGCTTTTAACTAGTTACTCTTCAAAACTTTCTATTTAATTGTAGAGGAATCTCCTTTCTTTCTTAGTAGAAGGATATTCCATATCCTTTAATCAGATAATAAATGAGACAGTAACACCCTGGATTCAAATCCTACTATAGCTACTTACTAGCTCTGAGAATTCAAGTAAATCACTTCAAGTCGGTTTCCTTTTCCATGAAATAAATAGAGTGGACTAGATAATCTCTAAAGTCCCTCCCTCCCTCTTCTTTCAAGATCCATCATTCTACAATTCGAAGAAAACAGCTGGGTAACAAAAAAAAAAAAATGCTCGGCCTTCACACTACAGAATTTTAAATAGGACTCCATTTTTTTTTTTTTTTTTAAGTTCTTCTCTAGTAGTCATTTACATGCACTCCTTTTCAGTCACAAATGTAGAAGTTACTACTGGATAAAACTAGCCTGCCAATTTACTTGTTATCAAATAACCCCGTTTTTTTGTTTTTTGTTTGTTTTTTTTTTTTTTGCTAGGGTTGGGCTAATGCCTCAATTTTGGTAGCTACGGCTTGCTAATAGCGAATTTCCTTGTTGTCTCCAACTCCTCTGGGCTCCAAGGGTTCAACCGCTTTCCCTTTCTTAAGTACTGCTAAAAAGGTGCAGCCAACACCGGAGCTATTTCCCTTATAAGGGTAACATAAATACCATACCATTCCCCCCCTCCCCTTCTGAAACCGCTAACTCCACGGTTAGCTCCGCACCTCTGGGAGAGGGGGTTCTGAATGTGTTGCATATGTGTGTTTAAGGGGTTGGGAAGGGTAGGAGTGAGCTTATCGTCCTAAGGGACCCTTGCTTTTATGTGTGCCGGTCACACAAGAGGCCATCACCTTCTTCAGTCTATTTGCCAGGTTCCAGCATCCACAAAAATAAACCAACAGTAGGAGCCAGACACTCTGTTCCGACTATCCAGACAGCCAGACACAATGTGGCCTGAACTGAGCCCAGAGAGTGCCGGCTAGCGGACTCCTCGAACCAGGTAGCGCTTTAAAAAGAGGGCAGATGGCTGATTTTTTCTTGCAGCCGGACGCCTCCAGTGCTCTGATCCGGAGCGAGTCCCCAGAACTTTTCTCGGTTCTGGAGCTCCGAAGGGCGAGCGATGCACATCTGGTCACATCCCTCCTTTCCAGCGGTGCACCCGCTGCCTGGCGCGTGGGGCTGCAGCGAAGGGGAGGCGGGGCCGGGAGCTTTGGAAAACGGAGGACTGTGGGTCCTCTAGGATTTGGGGTGGGGTTGGTGGGACTGTACCCCACCTCCCACTTGGCCTTGGCCAGCGCCACCACCCCCACCCTCTACACATTCTTGGTGCAGGTGGCACGGCTCCCTCCCGGGTCAGACTCTTGCGATCACGGGAGAGGTTAATCTCCGGTCTAGACTTCTCAGCCGCAGAGTAGGCGAAACCGCTAAACCACCTTTTCTCATCCCCACCCCTCCCAGACGTAAGAGCCGGGACCAAGGAGGTCCCGGACATGTCTCCCCTCCTCTTCTCCTCCCACCCCCTCCCGCCCCCCGACACTTCTCCCCAATCCTGGGAAGGGAGGCCCCAGGGCTAAGGCTGCGGCTGGCAAAGGGGAGTGGAAAGGGAGGGAATGGATGAGGCCGGGGGGTGGGGGTAGTGATGAGGGGGATGGGGGGTGTCATTTTCTTTCTTTTTTTTTCTTTTTTTTTGAAAAAAAATATTTCTCTCGCGAGAAACCGCTGCGCGGACGATATTTGAAGAGGTGGGGAGAGGAGGGGGCCGCGGGAGTCGCGGCAGAGACGGTGGGTGCCGGAGTAGGAGAGGCGGCCACAGCTGGGACAGCTGCGAGGAGTGCGGCGGCGGCGGCGGCGACTGCAGCGGCTGCGACTGAGGGCTCAACAGCCCCAGGGTAGGCAGCCCACGTCGTCTCTTTGGGGAGCCCCAGTTGGGGTCACTCTAGTGGTTACAGTCGGGGATCCTTATAGGGGGTCGGTGTGGCCGCCGGGGCTTGAGCTTTGGCCACCGCGGCTTTTTGCGTTTGCGCCGGGGCGGGGGGGGTGGGGGTGGGAGGCCGGGACAGGGACTGGGGTGAGGGGCTGTCCCGGAACGCCTGCAGCTGGCGCTGGCGCTGGCCCTCCCCTGCCTGACAGCTTCCTGGCCCGGGGCTTTCGGGTGGTGCGGGGCTTGGGAATCTGATGCTCTGGAGGTGGTGGCAGCGCCCGGAGGCTCTCTCCAAGAGCCGGCCCGGGGTCGGCGGGGCGGGTCCCCAATCCTGGAGGCTTTCACTAGAGAGCCAGGGTTGGAGCCGGGGCATTTGGCAAAACACTTTGTGCCATGGAAAAAAAAAAGAATGCATAATGGTTCTCCTTCCTGGGGCCTGAGACTCTGGTCTGGTCTGGCCCGGGACGACTCGGGACACGGGTACTTTTCTTCTAGCTCTCTTCTGGATGCGCAGGGGAGGCTGAAGGAGCGGGCGGAAACCAGTGCTTGGGTGCTTGGGCTGCTGCGGGCGACTCATCTATCCTCCCTGGCACTGTCAGCACCCCGGGCGGAGGGTATCTTGGGGCTGGGACAACCCCGGGAATTTTAATTCCTTTCCCCTCTTGGTGTATTTGCCCTTCTGTTGCAGCTGGCGGGAGCTGCTTGCAGTGGGAGAGAGGCGGTGCCTGGAGGGTGACGGGAGGCGCTCGGGCCCAGGGGAACGAGCCGTGCGGAGTGAGGAACCCCAGCAGAGCTGCGCGCTCAGGGGCGCAGCAACAGCAGCCCCAGCCCCAGCCCGGCACAGCAGGAGAAGAAGGAGGAGGCAGAAGAGGAAGAGGAGGAGGAGGAGGAGGAGGAGGAAGAGGAGGAGGAGGAGGAAGGAGGGAGGCTGATCGGCACCATGCGGAGAGGGGGTCTGCTGGAGCTAGCCCTGGGATTTACAGTGCTCTTGTCTTCCTACACGAGCCATGGTGCTGAAGGGAATTCGGAGACAGGGAATGTGAAGGAAACCAGAGCCAGCCGGGCAAAGAGAAGAGGTGGAGGAGGACACGATGCGCTCAAAGGGTAACTGGATAGGCTAACTTGTTTTGTATGTCGCCCGGTCCCTAGTCTCTTTTCTTGAGTTCTTCCATCCAAAGGAAACCTCAAAGGACCGGGGGACAGGAAAGGCTATTACCACTGATTGCTAAAAGTAAGATCTTTCAGAGTCTCTGCCCCAAGAAGATTTGGTTTTGGATACAACTGATCTTTGAAAGGTTGCTTAACCTGTACTTGTTAACCTTTTCGAGGTGTCTGAAATAGGGGTTCTCTTTTCTTTTTTAGACAGTAATAGCTAGAACGAATAGGGCTAGTAGAGAGGACCAGAGAGTGTAGGCCAGTCCTTGTCAAAAGGAACCTAATTCAGGGTTAAGTCCAGGGGACCCTGATTGGTGGGTGGGGTGAAGTTATCTCTGGAAATAAGGAACAAAATTCCATACTGAGCCTAAGATTGGTGGATATTATTGTTTAGGGGAAAATTTTTCACTGCCTTGCTCTATGTTAATGTACTATATATATTTAGGGGAAGAAGGGAAATAAATAAAAGGGAGGATACATAATTAAATTATCTTAACTATCTTACCTAAAAACTATTTCTGCAAGTTCAAGACCTGAGTTACCTAGGTAAGGTGGCTTTTCACAAGATCACATAGGAAACACAAAGGTACTTTTGAGAACTTCTTTTAAAGATTAGGCTAGAATTTATCAATTTAAGTGGTGACAGCAAAGATGCTATCAGCTGTTAAATTATTTGTGTGTACATATATAGTATGTTTATATACTATATATATGTGTGTGTGTTCATGATCATATGTAGGTTTTGAATACCTATTTCAGCAGGAATCTCTGTTACAGAAAATATTTACCTTCAAACATTTTGTTAGATTTTGAGTTTAATTATAAAGACTTTGGAACAGAAACTCATCTATCTACCTTTTACTGCTTAGGTGCATATCTTCATGGAAGCAGAGTAGTGAATGCTAGATCATAGCATCATAGATTTTTGAGCTGGAATTTAGAAGTTAACTTTGGAAGTTATATAGTCTAACTCATTTTACAGATAGAGAAACTAAGACTGGAAAGGTTGGATATTCTTTTTAAATCTGATAAATCTGTAAAATAAATATAGTTTTAAATATTTAGATGTTTAAATATTTATACACTGATCTTTTTTCTGTAAAGTTCCTTCTAATTTAGATAGCATTCAAACCCTTATTATTAGCATTAGCCATAGTCATTATAGTTCTTATATATAGCTTATAGACTTAGGTGACCTTGCCATATTTGGGGAAGTACACTAGTTTGTAGGTGAGAAATAACTTTGGCTTGCTTTCACTATGTGCTATCACGATTTTGAATGAACACTTTAACTGGCACTTCTGAATTCTAGATACTGTTACTGGCTCAGTGCTAGATTTTAGACAAGGGTTTTGTCATATCCAAGATGTTTGGAAAAGTTTTGGATCCTAAACCTAGGAAATTCCACTGATTAACATGCTCCCACTGAGTTTATTGATGATAACAATTCAACTGTTGAGACTATGATGAAATTTAAATTTACTCTGATATAATTTTATGTGACTTGGATTAATGGCATATAAACTTTTTTCTAACCTCACTTCTCCCTGAAATTTTTGATCTGTGTGTAAGATATTACAATTTAAATCACATGGATCTAAAAGTTGATTTAAATATTTAAGAGGGTTCATTTTAATCAAAGTATATTTTATAGTTTTATTTATTTTTTAAGGTAATAGAGTCTTCAGGAATAAGTCAGTCTTCTTAGGGGTCATCAAGATTGATTAGAACTCTTATCTCTCTTGTCCATATCCTGCTGTTAACAATCATTGTCTCTCTGGGGATCCAGGTCAAAGTTTGAGAACTGAAACTAAATATTGTTTTCTTTTGTTGTTGTTTAATGGAAATTATTAACATTTCTGAAACTAGGCACTGACTCCTTTTAGGCAGACTGACTTTAATTTAAAAAATTATGCCAAGAAGTTCCTAGGAACCATCATTGTTATAAACCTTTTTTTTTAAAGGTCACAATTAATTTTAATATTTGTTGCTATTATTGTGGAGATATTTATAGATTCTGTTGTATAATAAAGATTAGAATAATTAATTTTGAATAGCTTTCAGACAAAATATGTTTTAGACAAAAATTTAAAGTAGAATACAAGTACTTAAAAGCCGACTTTAAAAGGATATATTTAAAAATTTTACTTTCTACTGCAATTAAATTTCTAGTTGAATAGACCTTTAAATGGATTCCCTGAGTCAAGAATGATCATAAACATTTCCAGTAGTAGAAAAATTTCCATATTTTTGGTAATTGCTGACATTTTATACAATTAAATAGTTTAAAAAAGATTTCTGGTTTACCTTCTTGTTTATACAAAAGCCCATGTATGTGCAGTTTCCATGAAACTGCTGGTCTCATGAAATAAAAATGATTCTGACAACAGGTAGTTTCAAAGTTATATGATGCCCAGTTGGTGGCAGCAACTTTCAGTGTCAGTAACTTTCTGCCTGTTAAAATGTATTTTAGACATATTAACTTCCCCCATATGCCAGTCTAGTCTCACCATTAAATATTGCCTTCTTGGCTTTTCCCTGATGTGACAGGTGGCTAATAACCTACTCAGATATCCCCTTCTGGGTGTCTCTTTCTTTCTCTCTGGCTAGCTTTTCTGACCCTCCCATTTCATAAGCTAGGGACCTGCTTGGGTTTCCCTATTAGGGTGTTTCCCCTCTGGCCTGTCTTTCTCTCTTCCCACCCTATGGCAGGCATCCCATTTCTCCCCTCCCTTTCCCCCACCCCCAAGTCAGAATTTGTTCCACAGTGGAAATTTAAGCATCCTTCAGTCTCTTTCCAGCTCTTGTAGTGTTTTCCTAGGGTATATTACCAAATTCCATTTTTGAAGGGAATCTTTTTTTTTTTAAATGGAATGAGTGTGGTCCCTACCCATTCCTTAAAAAAATGAGATTTTGTTCAATTTTCAAATGAGAATTTTACAAGTTTGAAAAATATTTTAAAATAATAACAGTAAAGCAAAGTAATGTTATTTTATGTGGGTTTTGCTTAGTCATGTCAAAAGATTTTTTTATGAAAAAAATAATGTAATCAGCTTTATTGTTAGGCTCAGGAAAACTTTTCCCAGTTAAGTTCTGAACTCCTGTGATTAGGGGAAAGTGTGGGAAACAGTCCAATCTTTGAACAACCTCTCCTGGAACAGTGCTAGTTATGCATCATTTATTTATGATTTCCTTATTTCTTTATTTCCCATATAAGGAGATATTACAGTTTTTGGTCAAAGGGCAAAATACTTTAAAGTAAAACTCCTTCCCCCAAGTTTCTGGGAGGATAAATGAAGATCTTCTATTCCCATTGCTTGGTTTATCATTACCTGAGAGAAGTTGTATTTTAGACAGTTTGACTTTTTGTTTGTGTTTCCTTTTCCACTTTGCTTATTTTATTTTACAAAGGTGTTATTACTAAAAAAAACTCTCTTAGGTTCAAAGGACACACATAGCATATATATTTGACTGCAAGACTCTGTGAGATTGATTGTACAGAAGTCTTATTAAAATACAAACCTTTAACATGAGAGACAGAAAAATAGAATTGTACTTTGCAAATTTTCCTTTACAAAAGCAATTTTAAAGTTTTATTTGATGGATCTGTAATAAAATATGGAGTGGAATATATGACCCAGGTGACTTGTTTTGCATTATTGAAGTTGTTTATACAAAGCACACAGGGGAGTGGTTTCCATAAATTAAATGAAACAATTTAGCAAACCTTTACTAAGCAACTTCATGCAAGATATTGTAGTAGGTGCTGGAAATGGTTTTCCCCAGGTGGGATATGAATGAATTAAAACATGTCCTTTTATAGTATGGAAGAGTTGAGAGCTAATAGGAATACTGGTGGGTGTATTCCATTGAAATTATTTGGAATATTAATATTCTTATTTAGCGCCTTGGGCAACATATTTAAACAAGATTACACAATTTTGCCCAGGACTCTAATCGTATAAAAACACTAAGCAAATTGTCACTGTATTTATACCCAAATTTTTCAGCACTCCCCATTTTAGCCCCTCATTAAGGCCAACAATAAACTTCAAAGTTAAGGTTTTTCAGTTCCAATCTATATACATGTTAAAGATTAATAAGCAATTGTGTTTTAAAGTATAAAATCCACATCTTTGGATTAAGACAGTAACAAAAACAAAACCAAACTAAAAACAACCAAACCCAAACCAGACTTTTAGATTACATAATTATAGGCATAAACTTTTTCATGGAAATAAGAAAAAACAAATACACAGTTATTAGTTGGCAGCCTAGTGTGTATGTTGTACCAGTTTAGAGTGGCAGCATTTAAAGATTAACCGTTTATTTTGATCCAGTCTTGATGTAAACATCTCTGGGAACTGTACTTTCTTCCCCAAGTGAACCTCCATTTATATGTTAATTAAATTTTAAAACATTCATTCATCAAATTAGCATAATTAACTGACCATTTTATTCTGTGTAATAATTGACATTTATATGTCAGTTTACATAGACACTCATCTGATCCTTCAGCTTGTGAATTTGATAGTACAAGTATTACTTTTCCAAATTTTTTGTTTATTTTTACTTTCTTTGGATTGAACTTTTATTGTTATAGGGAATTCTGGACCAGGAAACTTCTGTAACTAGTACAAGTCAACAACTGTTCTCCAACTTTAGGTCGTGATCTGGAACATTGAGAGGAAGAGACTATTGAGGGTTACACAGCTGCTATGTCTGAGGCAGCACTTGAATCCAAGTCAAGATTGGCTTTCTGGAGAATCCAGGTTGTGTAGTGAATAAATGATCCTGGAGGACCTGAGACACTTATTAATTGTGTAACCCTGAGCAAATCACTTAAGCCTAATTGCCTTTCTCCACACACACACACACACACACACACACACACACACACAAAAAAAAAAAAAAAAAAAAAAAAAGACTTTCTCTCAGCTCCCTTCTAGTTACTCCTTTTCCATTTAGAGATAATATTCAGGAAGTGATTTACTCAAAATCACATAATTAGCAAGTAGTGGATTGAGTCTTTGGCCCCAGGTTGTCTAAATTCAAATGTTTCTCTTTCCACTCCACACAGACACTTTACTTGGAAAGTGAAATTTCCTTTCTTACTCTGAAAGAGCTCAAACAAAACACTGATGGAAGAAGTAAGGAACAATTATACATGTTGTTCATATAAGTTCATATAAAAGCAACATATAAGTGCATAATAATGTACTGGGTATAAAATGAAAATATATGTTTTCAATTTTATTTCCCTATAGACTTTTTAAATACATTTTGAGATGTATTCTTACCGATTTTTTTTATTGTTGTTTAGACATAATTAAATTCCACTTAAAATCCTTAACATTCACTTAAACTGACAACTAACTTTTGTCAATTATACATTCATCCACAAAATTCCTGGGTTGCATGACTGGATTTGGAAAAGAGCTTCAAAGCATGAGAATGCATGGGTGGGTTGAATTATGTAGTAAATACCCATATCACATAAAACGGTGCATCTTAAGTACTTTGTAAACCACAGATCCATCAAAATATTGACATACATAACTCATGTAAAAAAGTTAGTTGGAAAACATCTGTATAGTTTCTCAGAGTTATTAAAAGCATAATGTCATTTTTGAAAAAAAAATTTTTTTGATGACTTAGATTTTTATATTATTTACATTTCCTTTCCCTTGTCCTAGAAAATAATCCCTCATAAAAAGAGAAAAATATGAAGCAAAAGTTAACATACATTGGAAAAGTCTGACATTTATACTTTGTTTCACTTCTATAGCTATCTATTCCCCCATCTCTGCAAAGAATGAGGGGAAGGCATCTTTTTATATTTCTTCTTTCAATCCACTCTTGATTATTATAATTTCACAGAATTCAGTTTTGATTGTTTTGTTGATATTCTTTCCATTTGCATTGCTATTGTTATTGTGTATAAACTTTTCTTGCTTTTGCTTATTTTTATGCATCAGTTCACAAAAGTCTTCCCATGCTTCTCTGTACTCATATTTGTAATTTCATATATTATGGTAATATTTCATTACATTTATATAGTGTAATTTTCTTGGCCATTTTCTAGGTAATGGACATTTCTTACAACTCTTTACTACAACCAACAATGCTGCTTTGAATATTTTGATATCCATGGGATCTTTCTGTCTAATCTTTTGGGGAATATATGCCAATAGTGGAATGTTGTGAGATTTCTGAGTTGTAGAATATGAGAGTGTTAGTTATTTTCTTAGCATAATTCCAAATTGTTTTCTAGAATGATTGAACCAATTCATAGCTCTATACAAAGTACATTAGTATACCTGTCTTTCTATAATCCATCCAATAGTGACTCTGTCTTTTGTAATTTTTGTCTTTTTTCCTATGTGTGATGCAAAACTTAAGTGGTTTTGATCTGTATTTCTCTCAGTAGTTTGGGAAAGTGTTTCATATATTTTAAGTAATTTTTCATTATTCTCTGACCCTTTATATGTTGGGGAGTGGCTTTGGATTACATATATTTCTGTCAGGCTACCCGTGTGTCTTGAACAAAAAGCATAATAACCAGCTTCAGAATTTTAGAGCTGGAAGGGATTTCATAGGGCAATTAGAAAACCTGGACTAAGACTCTGTTCCTTCTAGTGTAAAGTATAAACAGCTCAGCAATTAAGACTCTTCAAAATCTGGCTCCTTCCATTCTTCTTCCATATTATTATGTTATCTTCATTTTGTGCTCCAGCCAGACTCTACTACTACTGTGCTTTGAATATTCGTTCCATCTCTGTCCTTTCTGTTTCCACACAAGGTAATTAATTCTGTATCACTGAAGTGAACTTCCTATTGATCTCTGTCTCAGATATGTTTTATTTCTGAGCTCAGTTTAGCTCTTCTTCCACAATTATTATTGCTGTCTTCATCAGCAAGTTATCTTGCATTTATTACATCTTATAACTTTTCAGTAAAATATAGAGTCTTTGAAGGCAGCAGCTATTTCATTTTTTGTTTTTGTATCTCTTAGCATCTAGTCCAGTGTCTTTTCCATATCACAGAATTTGAGAGTTTCAGGGTTCTACTTATCTAGTCCAATCCACACGTTGAAGAAAACTCCATCATAACATATCTGACAAGTGGTTTTTCTACCCTTTATTTGACAATGTCTTCAGCCAGCTTTTTCTACTTTGGGAAAGCTCTAATTAATTCAGGAAATCTTTCCTGACTTCACGCCTAAATTGGCCACTTTATAATTTTTAGCCATTGCTCCTGTTTCAGCCCTTTGAGGCTAAAGAAAAATAAGATAATCTTTCTTCCACATGAAAGTCCTTCAGGTACTTAAGGAAGCTAACATTTTGCCATATTTCTCCCCATCTTTTTATCACTCTAGTTCTTTAAATTGGTTTTTATGTAACATAGACTTAAATTACTTACCATTCCTGTTCTTCTTTGGAAACTCTTTATCATTGTCCTTAAACTACAGGATTCAAAACTGAATGCAGCGTTTCAGAGATGCAGTAGGCCTATCACCTCCCTATTCCTGGAAGCTATGCTTTTAATATAGCCTTAAATAGCTGTCATATTATATTGTGGCTCATATTGATGTTTCTATTGAGTATTCTATTCATTGAGTAAACTTTAATGATAATTAATGTGTTCAAATTGAATATTATAGTGTAAAGTAAATTACTACTTAGTTGGGATCTCTGAGAGTCCAGATGAGTATCTGAGAGGCCATATGCACAGTTATTAATTTTAAGTGTTTAATAGAAAAGCACTACTATGTAGTATGCATATTATATATATATGCATATATTTGCAAATCTCTCTTTATCTTTATCTGTTATTGATTGTCCTAGGTCACACAGATAGGGAGCTGGCAGAGCCAAGATTTGTATCCATACCTTTGTCATCAGACCTAGTTGCCCTTTGTATTACCACTATGGTGGTATTTTGCTATTTTATAATAAATAGTTAATTGGAATGTCAGCCTTTCAGGCTAAATGGTTAAGGAATATATTAAAGTCGGGATTATGGGCTGGGATGATTTGTCTGTAATGGTAAATCTTGGTTTCAACTTTCATATGACATTATCATCTCAGTTTATCTCAGTCCTTTGTTGACATTAGTAGCATATCTATTTACTCAGCCTTCTCTGAGTTGGAAGTAATGGAAAGGAAATTCTTCCTTAAAACCAAATACTTAATTACTTTCCCATTTGGGGAAAGTATGTGCCAGATATGGAGTGAGCCTAGTGGGAAGGAGGACAACTCTGCTTCCATCAATGCTTTGCATTGATGTTTTGAAGTGTTATGAATTCCTAGCCCATGTGTAGGAAATGTTAAAGCCAAATGTTAGTATCCAAACACATATGATATGATTGATTCTTAAGATAGTGAGAAAGGATATGATTGTTTTATATATCTTGTCTTGCAGGATACAGCCATTTATATAGAATTTTATTGCACAATACTTTTAAGTTTCATGAGATTAATGGATTTCATTAGTAGACTTTTTTTGTCAGAAACTTCATAACCACAACTTGAGATAATAAAGATAGCACAGGGATGTGTTTTAACATGGAAGATAATGAATGAATGAATTAAAAGGTGCTTATTAAGCACTCATGTACAAAGTGTCAGTGATACAAATAGGAATACAAGAGAGTTTCTGCTCTAAAGAAGCTCCTATTCTATAGGGGAAGACAATCCATTTAAGAGGTGTCAGCTACAAATTATGTAGAAAGATATCAGAGACTTTAGGGCCCATTTTCTCTAATGTCAAGTGAAAATGATAAAATAGTTTCTACTTCTGATGTTGAATCATTCAACAATCCTAAGGACTTTGGTGGTAAGCACTTTTTCTTCTAAGTCTTAAGTAACTGTGGCTCTTAGGGTTAGGGGTGTGGTATACCCAGAAGTAGATAAGAAACAAAAGAATAGAGTGTAGTAGGGAAAAAATTAAAACAATAATGAAAATACTCACAAATGTGCTAGAAAACCTTAACATATTTGTCTGGAAGTTTGGGAGAAGAGGGAAGAAAAGTCATTGGATTAGCCTAGAAACTCCTGGCTCAGGTATAGACAGAATTCTTAATATAATAGAAATACAATTGGTGTTTAAAAGTTCTATTAGGGAATGATGAAAAATGCATTATTACAGTAGAATAATATGTATTTACACAAATACATATATATTTACTTAGTAGTATTTGATTTTTTCTAATTATTTGCTAAAATAGCTTTTAACATTAATCTTTGTAAGATTTTGAGCTCCAAATTTTTCTTTCTTTCCCTTTCCCCAAGACATCAAGCAGTCTGATATGTTATACATATACAATCATATTAAATACATTCAACATTAGCTATGTTGTGAAAGAACATTCAGAACAATAGGGGGAAATCATGAGAGAGAGAAACAAAACAAAATAAAACAAAAAAGTGAAAAGTGTGCTTTGATCTGCATTCAAACTGTGTAGTTCTTTCTGTGGATGAGGCCATGCTTTGGAATTATCTTAGGTCATTGCATTGCTCTCAGAGCTAATTCTTTCATAGTTGATTATCATATAACATTATTGTTACTGTGTACAATGTTTTCCTGGTTCTGCTCACTTTACTCAGCATCAGTTCATTTAAGTTTTTCCAATTTTTTTGAAATTTGCCTGCTCATTATTTCCTTTTGTAAAATACAATTCCATTACATTCATATACTATGACTTCAGCCATTCCCAATTGATGGGCTTTCCCTTATGCTCCAAAAATAACTGCTATAAATATTTTTGTACATGTGGGTCCTTTCCTCCTTTTTATGATTTCTCTGGGATAGTGATTTAGCAATGATACTGCCAGATCAAAGCTGAATGTACAGTTTTATAGCCCTTTGGTCATAGTTCTAAATGGCTCTCCAGAATGGTTGGATCAGTTCACAACTGTACCAACAATGCATTTGTAAAACAAAATAATATTGAGAAATATTAGTCAAGTTTATGAGGATGAAGTTATCTTAATTTAGTTTAAGATGCCTAAGAGAAGTTGTATTATCTATCAGTAATTGGTCTGGAGTCTACTCCCTAACAAAATCTAGCATGTTTACTAACCATAGATAAGACTAAGCTTTTTGTAGATGAAATTCAACTTCTTTACCTCTGAATTGAATTAAACTTTTGTCATAGTCAGAATTTTAATGACAGTGACATTTTAAATCTAGGAATCTCTCTTTTGCCAGTGGTTCTCTCAGAACACAGGATTAACTGTTTTTTGAATTTAAATATGACATCTCCATCAGTCCTGAGATGACTGAAGCTGTTGTATGCCATAAGCAGGAATTTCCCTTTTTCTGAAATGTAATAGGGAATATAGCAGATGGAGTGCTAGACTAAGTTTGGAAAGCCTGGATTTAAATCCTTCCAATAGATTGACTTATTCTTTGGTCCTGGGTAGATCATCTACCCATCTAACATTTCAAATGTTTTACATTCTTCATCTGTGAAATGGAGATAATACTTTTATGTTCTTCAGAAAATAAACTCCAGAAAAATGTAATTTATTTTAAAGACAAGGACTATTTTATTTTTGTCTTTTTATGTCCAATATCTAGAACAGTAGATAGTAGATAACACATAGTAGATAATGAAAAATATTTATCGAACAGTTATGTAGTTAGAATTCATATCTTGAGTTCTTATGAGAATCAAATGAGATATTTATAAAATGTTTTATAAACTTTAAACCACTCTATAAAGGCTAGCTATTATTATTTTTTCATTGCTGTGTCTTCCAAAAGAGATGAAAAGTAGGTCAGAGAGAGGACTTGTTCTCTGGCCTAGTTGGAAGGAGCAGAGAGAGAGTAAGAGAAGGAAAAAGAACTATCAACGCCCCACCCATTATTGCTGCTCTGGTGAGGTAACATTCATGGTCTTTTTTTCCAAGCTCTGGGCCTGCTCAGCTCTACCCCCTTGCTATAACTTGTATCATTTACCTTTTAAGCTTTGCCGGATCTGAGGGTCATTGATTACCTAGTCCTACCCATAAATTCTAAAGGACATCAGTTTTGAAGCAAAAGGGTTCTACTTATTAATAAACAGCCATATCCTACATATAGATTGTTAATTGAAGGGGTCCATTTTTCTAGTAGGAGTTTAGTGGAGACAGCAATAGGAAGAGATCATTTTCTTCTTCCCCTCTCTCATTTCCTAAGGTCTAGAAGGTAATTAAATATCAGGTGAGAGATTCCAAGGATGAGTGAGCAGACTAGCTTTTTGCAGCCCATACATATTTTCCTGTGCTTAAAGATTAATGATATTCCTTGGTGGTCTCTGCCCTCCCTTCCTCAGGGAGTGGTCCTGAATTGCATCTTTTAGTTTTGTAATTTTCCAATACTTTGAGCATGCAGTAATAATACAGACAATTGCCACCCACGGGAAGAGAAGGCTTACTTTATCACAACCTTCCATTGGGCAGGGACAGATAGGAGCAATGCACTGAGGGAATTTTGTTATGCAGCTGTGAAGGGAGGCACCTCTGCTTTACATGATTTATGAAAATTTCTTTGTGGTTTTTTTTTTTTCCTTTTAAACAGAGTCGACTTCATATAAAAGAGCTTTGTTTCCAGGGGATTTTTTAATTTGGGGTATAGCTATATATTTACATCCTTATATTAATCTGTTACTGTGGAGTTCTGGTGTGTTAGATTACTTGCCCTTTGGAGTAATTGAATTTGTATCAGAATGGTGACTGTTGGCATTGCAAAGTATACAAAAACTGTTTATATAATAAATACTTCACTGTATTTTTCAATAGCTGAATTTATACCTATATAATCATTTATTTTCTCATTTAAAAAAGTTTTCTAATGAATTATTTCATTATTTTTTATGTATAAAATTGTGTAAAGTGCTATGTAATTTGCATGTAGATTTCTGGTAGCTTCTGATACAGCATTCTAACTCATTAGATAATTTAGTTTATAAGTTAGAAAACCATGAATCTAGAGACGCTATTGAGAAATACAATGTCTTGTGTACATTTTTCTTCCAAAACTAAAAAGGCTCAAAGTTGTATTCCTGATTCCTTGTTTTGACAGTTACTGCTACTATATCTTCCTATCTGGGTTCTTCTCTCCCATCTTCTTGGAGTAGGAGATGCAAGTTTTCTTTTCTCTTTTACACTATTATCCATTAAATCATCACCTACCTTTTTAAAAGTGGGGTTTTGATGAAGGATTTTATTGCTTATCTTAACAAGGAAATAGACAGCAGCTTAAAAGAAAAGGTTATAAACCTAGCCCTGCCCTTCTGGGACAATGTACAGGGAATTAGACTGATTGATGTATGGAATCCTTTGCAGAAAGCATTTTATGGTTGAAAATGGGTTCAAACTCTTAGGTTACTGGTCAAAATCAGTAACTTCTTTGTTTTCCTTTTTGTCTTTTTCTTTTTTTTGTTTCTTGTGCCTTTTTGATATCCATCACATTTATTTGAGATATTTATTGATTTGTGATATAAATGTTCTTTCAACCTCTTCCTTCCCCTTCAAGAAATCCCTAGTCCAAAAATTTACCAAGGGAGGGTGGGAACGTAGTCTGAATATTTATCTCAACCGGTTTTCATTATTCAGTTAACATTTATTAAGCATTTACTGTGTGCCGGGCACTGTGCTTAGCACTGAGGATTCAAAAATGGACAAAAAAATCAGTTGCCCCTCTCTAAGAATTCACAATCTAATGTGTAGAAAATTCTAATATGGCCTCCAAATTTATCTGTCATACATTTATAACTCTTTAGTACCCTTAGTGAGTCAGAGTTCTTGAAAAATCTCACCTCAATCCTGATTTTATACATGGAAGGAGTTTTTTCCTATTACTCTTCATAGATTCCTTCTCTGTACTTAATAGTGATTTCTGTCTGACCTTAGAGGTGCCTTATTCACTGTTTGGGAAACTTTTTAGGCTATGTTTCCTGGAAGATTTTTTAGCTTGTCATACATTTATCTAATAATGTGCTAGGTACTGTGCTAAGAACTAGGGATACAAAGAAAGTAAAAAAAAAAATCAGTCCTTGCTGCTCTTAAGAAGTTTGAGTCTAATCTCCTTCATTGTCCTATTTGTTATACTCAGGGTTGGTCATGTATACTATTATTGCTAGTTCTGTACTTTAGGTTAATTTCTCCAATTATTGCCTCAGACTGACATCTGGGTCTTTTTTTCTTTTCTTCTTAGTCATGAGAGAAGGCATAGGTTTTCTTGGCTCTCTCTTTCCAGAAGAGGCCGTATTTCATTTCTGTCCTCTCTGGAAGGGGCTCCAATGACTGAACTTCTTAAATTTTAAAAGCCTATGTTCCTGCCCCACTTAGATCTTCTACAGAGTTTATATTTCTCCAGGTTTTAGTCTCAGGTCATTTGGCAGAGCTGAGATTTTCAACAGGTCTTGAACCCAGTAAATAAATAAACTGTTCAGGTAACTAGTTCCATCCACCTAACAGGTTTTCATTTGAAGGTCTTTCCCTTAGGGGAATGTATTTCTGAAATTCCATTATTTCAGATCTATAAAATAGATTTAAAAAAATACCCCATGTGCCACATACAGCAAAAACAAACTTTAACAATGCAGCAGTTTAACCAATAGTACTGGAGAAGGTCAGTTCCCTACAGCTTTGGGGCTTTGATAAATACCTTTCAAAGACTCTTATTATTTCTCTTCATTCCAGAAGGAAATGAAGTCAGGGCCCTAAATCTTTACTCGGCTATGGAGTAGGTATGCTTCATTAAAGTTTTGCCTGTCTTGAATATTCTAGAATTGAAAGTTTTATAGTTGGAAGGTACTGTGGAGATTCTCCAGGCCAGTTTTATATAAGAGAAAACTTAGATCTGGAAAGATTTCATATAAAAATCCCTAAGTGTTTATTGTCAGGTATACTTTTTTGTATGTGGAAACTGAGTCACAGAAACATTAGGGCTCATTTGAACAAAATTGCCTTATAAATTGTGCCTTTTATTTGTGTTCATACCCTCATGTAGCTGACTTGTATATACATGTTCTAAATTGTGCCCTGAGGCAAGCAAACACCTGCATGATGTGGGCGTAATTTTTTTTTTTTTTCCTTTCAATGATTTATCTGACCTTAAGCAGTTTGATCAGCCTCACTGACTCAGGACCAGAGCAGGGAATAGAAACAAGGGCTATAGATACTATATGAAAAAAAAAAGATAACCCACATGCCCACTTTTAAAAAATAAAAATTCAATATTTATTTTGTGTGTATGTGTGTGTGTGGAGAGGAGCTACTTTGTTTCTCATATGAAATTTCCTGATTGAGAGAAGATGTATTATGGGATTTGAGTGAGGTATGTTCACATTGTGTGAATGTGTAGGGTAGGGCTGATATCTATGAGCTGGAAGCCTCTGCCCACACAGTTTCTTGTTCCTCACAGGTATTGTGTCTGAGGTAAAATGTGGGGATGTATTAGATATATATCAGTAACAGTCCTGTAGTTGAACTCAGTGACTTTTGCCTTTAAACTTGTCACCCTATTATTTCATACATCATGATTTTAGGCATAAGAACTAAAAGGAAATAAATTAATTCTATTTTACCTGACCATTTTCTACAATACCATTGTTCTCATCAAAGAGTAGATAAGCTAGTTAATAAATACATGTTGAGTATGAAACTGTTGTATTCATTCTCCAATAAATTCCTTTCCAGCTCTAAATCTCTGAAAGTCTGAGTACTTGTTATATGTTCAGACTCAGCTTTTAAATGAACTGAATTCTTGTCTTTACACATAATGGACCCTACATAGGACAAAGTTCTTTATACTTCCTTTCTTCTCTGTAATTCTGAAGGCAGCTACCTCCTTTATTAATAGGGTTAATGCTTAATTTGATATAGTTACCCCTTTGCCAGGAAGAAATCAGTCCTCAGTTATCAAAACTTTCAAGTAGTTTTTATCTGTGGTAAATTACTACTGCAGCTTCACACCCCTGAATTTAGGCCACTGACCTCAAGTTAGCAGATTTTTATATCCCATTACCACCCTGTGAGCTGTTTAGTCCCTAGGGCCACATAGTTGATGGTTTAGCTGGAATTTGAGAAAGTGCCTGAAAGTTTTCTGAGAAGTTGGCTAGAAGTTGTTTGGCAGTTCAGTCATAAAAACCCAAAGCAGAATGTCTGGCCTCTACTTTCTAATTACTTCACAGTTTCCGATTTGACCTTAGTAACATGGAACTGGGCACAGGGGCACTACTTTTAGTCATTTTTGTTTTAAAGTGTCATGAAGTCATTTACATAATAGACTGATAACCCTTAAGCTCAACAGGTATTCTTTTTTTTGAAATTTGTGTCAGGAAGAGGTCAGACGAGTTCATTGCTGTAGCATCAACTTCCTTAGCCAAGAGACTGGCATCTGCTCAGCTATTATTATTTATTTGTCTTAGAGAGTTGCTTGGGCCACTGAGAAGTTAGATGATTTGTCCAGGGGTTACATAGTCAGTAAGTGTCAGAGGTGAGACTGAAACTTAGGTTTTCCAGATTGCAAGGTTGTGTGTTTATTCATTATACCAGATTGCTTCTCTGTACTGGGAAAATATACCTAATGAATGCTTTTCTCATGAACCCATATCCCCAAGTAAGTAATTTTATACATATATAGAAATATATATATATGTGTCTATACACACATGTGTAGGTACATTTACCCACACACACACACATATACACACACATACATACAGACACACACACACATACATTTAAAATTTTTTCCACTAAGAGGCTTTGTGAGGGAGTCTTTTCATTCATCCTGGTTAGAAACTCTTTGCAGATGTTTAATTAAGGTTTTGTAGAATTTTGGGAGGTTCTAAAACTGGACAATCCTTTCAGGATATAATAGTTTTCTACTAGCTTTGGTAATGCTTAAAAAAGAACTCACTGATCACTGTGAAAGGGTGTCCAGAATTGAATACACTGGAATAGAGAGTTAGGTCTGTCTCTCAGTCAACAAGTATATATTAAGCACCTACAGTGTACCAAGCTCTGTGCTTAGTATCTTTGGCTAGAGGTACTAAAACTGAAATGAAATAGTTCTTGCTCTTTCATTCTTTCAGGGGAAATAACATATTATATAAAGACTTATACACAAATGGAAGGCATTGTCAGGAAAGGCTTTGCTAATCTAGATATTTGCGATTGGTGTCCAGGGATGTCCATGATGCTATACTCTCTTGAGTTTTTTTTTTTCTCTATCTCCATTTCTTCTTTTTAACTCCTTAACCTTGATATTGCTCAAAGTTCTGTTTTCAGCCTTCTCAACTATCATCATTACACTGCTTTCTTCAGTAGTCTCCTTTGCTCTAAGAATTTCAGTGATGAATTCTATGCAGGTGACTCCAAAATCTCTATCTTTCTCCCAGGCTCACATCGAAATTTCAATTGCTTACTGCATTGTTGAGTTTTGGAGATACTCAACAGTTATATATCTAACTTCCTCTTGACTTAATTATTTCTGCCAATTACAACACTTTGGAGTCCCCCAAGCCTCCTTTGTTTTTAACTTGTCACTTTCTTTTCACCTAAATTTGAGTAAGTCGCCAAGTCTTAATAATTCTACCTTTTGTACTATTTCTCATGTTCTTCATCCTTTCTTTAAAAAAAAACATTATTTTATTTTTAATGCATGGAACAAAACAAGCATTTGCATAGCAAATACAATAAAAAAGAGGATTTCACACGAAACTGAAAATCTAACATGTACAACTTGCTATTCTCTCTAAACATGCAACAAAGTTATCATGTAAATTTCTTTTTTTCCTTTTTTTCTTCATTTCTTTCCTCTCTAGAGATGGCTATCATTAGAAACAAATAGGTATTTATTTATTTATTTTGCTGATGCAATTGGGGTTAAGTGACTTGCCCAAGTCACACAGCTTAGGACATGTTAAGTGTCTGAGACTAGATTTGAACTCAGGTCCTCTTGATTTCAGGTCTGGTTCTCTATCCACTGTACCACCTAGCTGCTCTGGTATTTATTTTTAAAATTATTCTTTACAAAACTCTATTTATTAGTTCTTTCTTTGGATGCAGATAGCATCTTTCTTCACATGTCCTTTACTTTTAAGTTGTTATATTTACAATAGTCAAAATGACTTAGTCACTCTTAAGTTATTCTTAAATCAATTTCTTCCTTTCTCTTACAGTCACCAATATGGCCCAGGACTTAATCTCACCCACCTGAATTTACAGCTTTTCCTACCCCTTCTAATTTGTCCTTAATAATCTTTGTTACCAAATGTTCCTTTCATATAGATCATATAGATTTCATATTCATATAGTAATCATTCATCTGCTCAAAACCCTTCAGTGTTTTCTTCTTACCTTTAGAATAAAGGTCTGAATTCTCTAGCTAGGCATTCATGGCTTTCTATGATCTACTGCTTCTTCATTTCCACCTTTCTTCCTGTTACCTCTGTACTCTGTATTATTTGCTTCAGTCAATATTGTACCTCTTGCTATAATTTCCCACTCAGAGTTTTTATTTTCCTCATCTTTGCTCATAGTATTTCCTATATATTTCATGCACAGGATAGATCTTTTCTGTTATCCAAGTAGAATTTTTTTCTTCCTATAAAGATGACTACATAAGAGATCATACAGGAGGTAGTTGATTTACTTCTCATTTGAGCTCATGCAATTTTTTTGTATCTTTCTTATATATTAGTAGTTTTCTAATTTCAGTCCTTGTTACAACTGAGACATTCAAGTTGAGTTCACAAGTATGATGAATTATATCATATAATTGATTTCTCTTATTAGATGGGTCTTTGTCATGGATTGGTGAACTCTAAAAGATAGAACCATCAGGGGAAGGTGTTCGGTACATGGCTAACATTTAAGATCTGGAATCACACAATCATGTAGGTAATGGGAAAGTTTTTTAACCAAAAAAAGGATAGGAGAAATGACAAAATATAAAATTTGTCATTTTGATTTTATGATATTGAAAAACTTTTGCATGAATAAAATCCAAGCAACTAATGTAAAAAAGGAAATAAAAAATATTTTTGCTTTATCATCTTAATTTCTTTTTCTCCAATTATGTATAAAGATAATTTTTAAAATACATTTAAAAGTTTTTGACTTCCAAATTTTCTCTTCCTCTCTTCTTCCCTCTTCCTAGACAATAAGCAGTTTAATATAGGTTATACATGTTCATTTATGTAAAATATATTACCATGTCAGTCATGTTATTTCACTTTAATTTTCAAATATTTCTCCCCCATGTATTTCTTCTCTTTATATTACCTTCCCTTGTAACAAACAAATTATTAAATAAGGGTTACATCTTTTCATCAGATATCTTTAATAAGGGGCAAATATATGGAAAATCATCACAAATATAGAAGATTAGGAACTATCCCCAATTTATAAGTGATCTTTTGAGAACAGATACTTCTCAGAAGATCTGCAATTGACCATGACTGATTGAAAGAAAACTCAAATTCACTAATGATCAGAGAAATACAGGGTTTGCATCATACCCAGAAAATTGGCAAAGAAGACAAAAGAAGGAAAGAGTGTTGGATGGGCTATGGGAAGAAGTACACAGTAATACACTATTGGTAGAACTATGAATTGTTCATACTGTTTTAGTAGACAGTTTGAAATTATCTTTAAAAAAGCATTAAACTGTACATTTGCAACCCAGAGATCCCATAACTAGACATATAACCAAAGTAGTCAAAGATAGAGAAAAGGGGCCCATGTGTACCAGAATATTCATAGCAACATTTTTGATGCTCTAAAAGAACTGAAAATAAAATAGGTGCCCAGTGATTGGAAAATGCCTGAATAAATTGTGAGAAATAAATGTAATGGGATAAGAAAGGACAACCATGAAGAATTCAGAGAATCATGGGGAAATTAGCATACTGAGACTGAGTGAACTATGCAGTATCAGAAAGACAAATATACACAGTGACAATAAATACAAGCAAGGAAAAACAGCAAGGAAAAGTCAAAAGTGCATGTTATGTAATTATATTAACCAAAATAAGATTGACCTAAAAGAAGGAGAGGAGGAATGCCTCTCTTTCCCCTCTTTGCATTGGTGAAGTTTATAGGTATGGAATATTGATTACTTTTGTCATATTGCTAATTTTTTCTTTTACATTCTTTATAATAAAAACTAATGTCAGGGTATATTTGGAAATAAGAGATATATAAAAAACAGTGATAGTTTTTTAAAGGGGAGGAGGAATCCTTTTTCCTAAAGTTGGGAATTGTTCCAACCTATACTGCTAATGTTTTAGAGTAGCAGTTGGTACTCTAATGGAAAGAGAATTGACCTGGGGATCAGGAGATCTTGAGTCTGGAGCCCTTTATGCCATTTAAGTGACTATGTGACTTTGGGCAATTTAGTTTTACCACTTTGATCTTCAGTTTTGTAAACACTTAAGTGATATATAAGTATAAACTGCTGTAATTGTAAAGTTCAAGTAGCATTGTACTTTTAAATTAGGATTCTTGTTCTAGAATTTGGCATAGAGGAAAGCATTTGGATTGAGTTGGCAAAGATTGGCCTACTTGCCTATTCCATTTAGTATGGTCAGCATTGAGCAAATACAAGGCCTTTGTTTACCAACCAAGCATTTCCTCTCTATGGCCATGTGCCATATAGCAATGTATTGCTCATTTAGTACAAAGGGATTCTTATTTGTTGTTGGTTTTGTTCCGTGCTTTGTTTCTCTTGAGAAATTGTCTAAAAGCCCCTTTTTCCTCTTTTTAATGACTCCCATTTGGATTTTAATGAAAGCTGATTTTTCAAAGGGAAGAGACCATTTTAGATATTGGCCTACATAATACCATGGTAAAAAACTCAAACAATTGAGAAGCTTGGAAAGTGAAGCTAAACAAGTTCTAAATTAGATGAAGGAGAAATATTAGGAGCATACCATCCCTCTCTCCTTTTGTGCTAATCTTTGTATTTAGCAGATGGACAGTCAGTAGTAAATAGGACAGCTTCACCTTACTTGATGACCTATAAAAATTGGAACTTTGTACATATGGAAAAGTTTGTCAAGTTGTTCTTTTATTTGCTTTTTCAATTCCTAATTATATCTAATGACTTAGTTTCCTTTATTGATTATTTTTTCTTATCAGATAGCTAAGTAACTATCAGTTCCTAGTGATTTAATTTCCTTTTTTTGATGATTTCTTTTGTATTCAGCCACACTAATGCTCTAACCTAAAGTTTACTAAAGAAAATATGCCTATCTATTCTCTCTCACCAACTTCCCAGTTATTGTTCGTCCTTAGTTTTTGAAGAGAACCAATGACATCATGGGGTGATGTCCTGACTCTTGCTTGAATTGGATTTTAAGTGAAGCACAATTGTACAAACTCATCAGCTTCATTCTCTCTTCCTGAGTCACTGAAATCTAGTGTTGAGACAAAAATCAGGATGACACAGTGGCCAGGGATGCAGTGTATGGATGACCTTGGCATCTTCAGGGCTAGACCAATTTCTAAGCACTCCACAGTGCCTGCTTCAGCTGCTTTCATGGTTGCTGGAATGAATTGTTCTCACTTATCCCTAATTCATCAGTAGGTTTGAGACCTGTTAGTTACCCTTAACCTGACTTAGCTCATTTGCTGAGACATTTTATGGGAGTGTGGCTGGTGCACATGCTATAACTTCTTGGAACCACAGGTAAGAATTGGATGAAAGGGCTTGCTCATCTAATTTATTATTTTTATTTTATTTGCATAACATATGTGTGGGTAATTCTTCAACAATAACCCTTACATAGCTTTCTGTTACAAATTTTTCCCCCCAACTCCCCACCCCTCCCCTAGATGGCAGGATATCCACTACATGTTAATTATGTTAAAATATTGGCAAATCGAATATATGTATACATATTTCCAAACTTATCATTGTTGTGCAAGAAAAATCTTATCTACACAAAAAATATATCAGATAAAGGAAACACAATGTAAGCAAACATCAATCAAGGAGTATGAGAATGTTATGTTGTGGTCCACATTTCACATCCCTCTCTCTGGGTGTATATGGCTTTCTTCAGTGAACAAGTGGAGGTGGTTTGAAACATTTCATTGTTGAAGAGAGCCATGTCCATCAGAATTGATCGTTATATAGTACTGTTGTTTCCGTGTATAATGATCTCCTGGTTCTGCTCATTTCACTCAGCATCAGTTCATGTAAGTCTCTCCAAGCCTCTCTGAAATCATCTTGCTGGTCATTTCTTACAGAACAATAATATTCCATAATATTCATATACCATAATTTATTCAGCCATTCTCCAATTGAAGGGCATCTGTTCAATTTCCAGTTTCTTGCTCATCTAATTTCCCAGTAAAAGAAGGATAAAATGCCATACTTTAATTTGATGTTGAAAAGTCTTTCAAGAACTTGGCAGAATCAAGTAAACTTGTTTAAGGAATTTTTTTTTAAGGGATTACAGTTTACTATAACATGGTAGAATCTTTGAGTAAAAAATAGCTGGAACTACAATGAATTTGCTCAGGTTTGGTATGTCTGTTTGCTAATGGATATTTCTCTGAAGATAAAGCTCAGTACATATATATATGCTTAATAACTTTTTATTGCAATAACAATTACAATATTACAATAACATTGTAACTTCAGAGCATGGAGTTATGGTATTTTTCCTTAGGAAATGATTTCCTTTCTCAGTATCATTTTCTTTTTTTGGTATTCCAGGGTCATGAATTTTATTCAGTAATTCAGAAAAGCCACAGTTCAGTCTTGTTAGGAAGACTTTTATTAAAAATAACACCATATTTTCTAAGTTCTGTTGTTTTAGTGCAGCTTCTATTAACAGGATGATTGCTTGCCTTTTGACATTGGTCAAGGCAGGTAATCTTTCATGATTTGATTGTTATCTCTAAAAATAAGTTCTCCTTCCCACTTAGAAATGATAATTCAAGTAGATAAAAAAACATTAGTGTACAGAAGTTCAATTAGCATGAGAATTCTAGGATATAGGAAAATATAGAGCATTCTGGAGAGTTACTAACATACTTTTGAATATCTGCAAAATTACTCGATCCATTTATCTGTTCCTCATGAATCTTGCCCTTCATGCATACTTTTCATTGAGTCAGGACTTGCAAGATATAAGGAATAATAATGACCAGGTATAAACTTTGGAATAATTCAATGAATTTATGATTTTTTTCTTTGTTGTGGATACTTTCTTCCTATTTAAATTACAATCTCTCCATGTGTTTCTATAATCCTTCATAAAACATATTTCCAAACCACTAAAAGATCTCTTCTGGTTCTTTTAAATCAGTTCAATAAAGGGATGATAGGAATAAATTCATATATGAGAAAGAGGAAACTTTTTTTTGCCACAGGTGGCCATCTTCTTCCTCCACATCATTCATAAAAGAGCTAAGTGAAAATAATACACACAGTTTTATTTCGTAGTGAGGCATTTCAGGCAAGTGTTTATAAAAAGTGGTGAAACCTTTGAATTGCAGAGAGAGGAAGATTTTTTTCCCCTTAGCTCTGCAACCTCTGACTGATATGAAATCCAGTTTCCATTTTGTATTGCTTTTTTATATGTTAATGTTTATTTAAATAAACAAATAGTAGTTTTTGCATCTTTATTTTAAAAAAATACAGAAAGCCACAAGTAGTTTTTACTCATTCTTCATAGGGAATATGTTATAACACCAAATTACCCTATTGCAAATTTTTTCTTTCAGATGCATTTGTGTAAGTTTTACATAGGTAAAGACATCATTGGATTTTTGAGCCCATTTGAAATCATTTAGCCTACCATTTCATTTTATAGAAGAGAAAATTAAGTCTCAGAGATAGTGGCTTGACAGGAAAGACAGGTAACATGCTTAAATAGTCAGTGATGGAGTGGGAATTTGAACCTAAATATTCTGATTCCAAGCTCTCTTGGAAAATCTTTTTACTATGCTTTATGACCTAATAAAAGACTTTGGTTTATATATTTATATATCTGAAAATGATGATGAAACTACCTATGACAGTAATTTTTTGGAGCAGAGACTTCATAATCAGAAATCTTTGCAGAGATTTTTAAACCTGTCAGTTATCAATTATTCACCAACCTGTGCCAGGAAATATATATTTTTGCTTTCATGTTTGACAGCACCTACCCTGCTTGAAGTTTTTGCTTTATTGGAGCTTTACTATTGACAAAAATGCTTAATCTGTTTAATTACAACCTTGAAACACAAATACTGTCAAAACATCAATAGGGCATGGAAGGTATTCAGAGGGTGAACTTTGCATCATTCAGTCAGACAAAGAATAGTTTATGGCAAATGTTAGGAAAGAATAAAGCTAAAGAGAACCCTTGGGAAATGGAAAGCATTCTAGATTGGACCTCAAGTGGGCCATATGACCATAGAGTTGGAAGAAAACCTCAAAAGACCATTTAGACCATTCTTCTGCTTTCAGACAGAATGTCTAAATGCTCTAGGACAGATTTTTTTTTTTTTTTTTTGGTTTGGAAGTCAATTCCAAGAACATAAGACACACCCATATTAAAACACAACTACGGAAACACATTCCAAAGTCATCTATAAGTGATTTTTGAGTCATCTTTGTTTTAGAGTATCACTGCCTCTTGGTGGATACCCCCTACCCTATCCTAACCTTTACATACTCTGCAATTCAGTGGCATTTGCTTTCTTGCTGTTCCTTCAGAGGATTGACTTTGGACATCTTCATGGTTTTGGGATGTTTGTACCATTACTGCTTATTTAGATGCTTACTATATATAGTTTGTCTTATTTCTTTATTCATCCAAGTAACATCCTTAGGTTCCTTCATGTTATAGTTCTTTCTAATTCCTCTAAATCTTTCTTGAAACATATTTACATTTTCATTTTCTGCTATTTTTAAGTAGCAATGGTTTGCATAAGTTTAGAATCTGCTTTGCAGTATAGTGTTACTTACTTTTTACTTATCCTGAGACTTTCTCTGCCAAGTTTCTTTCTTTTTTTTTTTTTTTTTTTTTGCTTTTTGCTGAGGCAATTGGGGTTAAGTGACTTGCCCAGGGTCACACAGCTAGGGAATGCTAAGTGGCTGAGTCAGATTTGAACTCAAGTCCTTCTGACTTTAGGGCTGGTGCTCTATCCACTGCGCCACCTAGCTGCCCCTTTCTGCCAAGTTTCAAGGGTGTCCCCTCATTGAAAATACTATGTAGTCTTTGTCAAATGAGTCTTTGTATGGTAGAAGGCTCGAACAATAACTTGGTTTCTTCAGAATAGTTAACTTCATTGATGTAGGAAAAAATCTTAAATTTCTGGTCATAGTTTCCTCTTATATCAAATAATAATGGTCATATCTCTATATCCTCACAGAATTGGTTTTAGAATCAAATGAAGTAATACGTGAAGTACTTTCTATCTTCTTCATATGTTTAACTTCAATCTTATTAGAATTCTATCAACTTCTCTGTTCTCCATCTTGATTTTTTAGACTTAAATCTCATTTTTGTCCATACTTAGAGAATAAAACTTCTATCAGCTTGTGGTTGTCCTCCATGGAATCTTTTCTAGATCCACCAGAAGTTATATTTTAGGCACATGAACAAAATCAACTGCAGTTCTACTTTTTGAAGACCATATGCCTTTCTGGGTATACATCCTATGATTTCTTGCTTCTATCCCTTTGCTTGTATGGTTTCTTTCACTTAGGATATTATGTACTCTTCTTTTAGCTGCTAAAATACTTATCCTTTTAAGGCCTAACACCCACTCATTCATGAAACTTACTTTCATCTTGCTAGTTGAAGATGATCTCTTCCATTTCTGAACTTTATTTACAGTTTTTGTTGCATGTTTAGAACAATCTACTTTGTGTTTTAGACATTTGTATATGAATCTTATATTCTCTATTAGAATACCTCTTTGGTATCTTTCAGAACAGATACTAGGTTTTGTTCATCTTTGTGTCACTAAGTACTTAGTAATAAAATTTTCTAGTTTTGGATGCACCATAATTTGATATAGCTGTGTGACTCTGTAGTATGACAATTAATGTGTTCTATTGGCCTTTTTTGAGGGGAGGGATAGCAGCAAATTTGGATGGTTTTCAGGGTGTTGACTACAATGATTCTACATCACTTTTCTTAGTTACAAATAATAGCCCAGGTACCTTCCTTTAGGTATACTTTCTACTATTATTACTTAGTTTTATTACTCTTCTACTTGCCTATGTTGAAGTATGCCATTGACTTTTCTGTTTACTTGTACAACTTTGCATGATTTTCCTGTAGTTTATTTCTATCATCCTAGAAGGCAGTTATTTGGAGCTTATTACCATTAGCAAGCCTGGATATTTCACTGTGCAATCCTTGTTTCAGATGATTTATACAGATGTTGAATGAGAATAGTCACAGCACTGATCCCCGGGAAACCTTATCCATTCTATTTCTCTATCCAGAGAAATGTCCATTTATCCCTTTCCTTTGTTTCCTGTCTCTCAGCCAGCTCCTTGTCTGACAGAAATTAATCCCATTTTAACTGAACTTTACTTAAATAGCCTTCGGTATGGAACCTTGCCATTTTTTTTCCAGGTCTAAATAATATAGTTTTCCCCTTTCTGCACGCATTTATTTACTCACCTCAAAGAATTCTCCAGGATTAGTCAGGCATGATTTTTACTTATAGATACCATGCTGCCTTTCCTCCAGTAAGTTATGGTTATTTGTTTTAGTTATCCTACCAAATTATCTAGATTCTGACAACTTTCCTTTCTATGGACAGAATTCATCGATGACCTGCCAGATGACCAGAAATATCTGATAAAATAAGAATTTTTTAATTGTAGCCTTTTAGTAGTAAATCTTCTTAAGTTCATTAATTGATTCTTAAGCTTATTGCTATGTACATTCTCTCCAATAGTACAGATTGTATGCTCTTCCCACCTTCTTAGAACATTTCTTGTTCTCCATAAAAGATATGACCAATGGACAGATCTTTTTTTACTTTCTCTGTGCTCCACTATGGTACTCAGACTGTCCATTTTTTAATCCCTTAATCCCATTATATAATTAGAGCCCAGTCTTTTCTGATCATTTATTTTCTTGGTGACCTTTTTTATATTTATCCCTATTAAAGTTCAGCTTATTATAGTCAACCCAATTCTTTAGTTAGACCAGTTGTTCTCAAAATATGGTCTGGGGACTCCTGGGAGTCTCTGAGGCTCTTTCAAGGTGGTTCAGTTCAAAACTATTTTCATAACAAAACTAAGATGTTTTAATATATAATTTGATAAATGTCAATAGATATTGCCTACATAAAAAAACCTCACCTTTGAGAGGAATTCTTAATAATTTTTAAGAGCATAAATGGGGGTCCTGTGATCAGAAAGTTTGAAAACCAGTGCTGTTGCCTGTCAAGGTCAGATCTGGAGTGTAATGTATTGTTGAATGTAAGAGTGATACATATCTTCCAGCTTTGTGTCCTCTACAAATTTGATGAACATGACATTCAGTTATTCCCTTTACCAATAAATGTTAAATAGCACAGGGCCAAGCACAGATTTGCAACATTTAACTTCTTGAATCATACAGAAAGGATAAAATGTATCTTCTGGATAAATTACAATCTTTTGTATACAAGAGTCAATTTTAAAAGTTGACACTGGTGAGTTTCTTGAATATTTGTGATGACCTTTTTTTTTTAAATGGTCAAGACAAATTTTAGCTTAAATAAGAAATTCTGCAAACATTTTATGAGGAAGGAATGTTTTTATTTTCCTGAAGAATCAGGATCTGTAAAGGGCAAGCATGCAATTGAGGTTCCATTTCTCTCTCCTTTTACCAGCCCTCTTGGGGCAGGAGTGGGAATTCTAGGAAACATTGAGAGGGTTCTTGGCAGAGAAGAGTTTGTGGCATCTCACTTCCACAAGGTAAGACTTTGAGGTTTACTGAATGACTGTAATCTCTCATGCTAGCTGCTTTTCTTCATTGAAATCAGCTATGTAGTTGCTTTCATACTTTGTAATGTGTAAGAAATAAGCAATATAATGTTGTGTAGTCATTTGATTGTTTTTCTAATGCCAAAAATGATTTTCATTCTCTGTGTTATTATAAGGGTCTCATTTTTATAAAAACTCCCAACACATTTCCCCCCCAGGATTTAAGTCATGGTTTTCATCTAATTACTCAGATTTTAAAAATGCTTTTCCATGTGGTTCCAGAAAATTCTTTGCAGAACAAAAATGATCCTTGATTTTTGTTTCTGTGAATGAAGTGAATATAAAGTAATAATCACTTCTTTGACCCTCACATTACCCCCCTTGATTTATCTGTTACAGTTCATTAATGCCAGTTTCCCTAATATTTTGTCTCTTTTCTAATGCATTTATATGTACATCCTAAATGGAATTTTTATTTGTTTTTTCAGTCCTTTTCCTAAGTATTGTTTTAACAGTTAAACTGCAAACTGATAAAATTTATGTGTTTGGAATAATATGGGTCTTTAGTTGCTATGCAATAATCTAGAAAAACAAATAACCTTTCACTAACTTCTTGGTATTTTGCAGAAACTTCAAACTTAATAGTATATTTTGAGCTTCATTGTTTCTTGATATTGGTCTTGATTTTCAGGTCATTGTGTCTTCTAGGGGCATGTATCAAAAGATGAGTTGGAAGCTGGGACCCTATTGCTGTTTCCTAGCCTGTAAAATGAAAGGATTGGATTAAAATGATGCTTAAAATTTCAGTTTAAAATTTTATTGTTCAAAATTATTTATGGGGGAGTCATTCTGTATGAATCCTATTTATAAACATTTTTTGTGGAGTATCAACTTTTCTTCAGTACACAATGAATTAATTAATCTAATTCATAATTATTTTGTATTTAATTATTTAATGCATTATTAATTAATGATGATAGAAAAGTCTCTGTCTTCAAGAAGCAGTTAGTCCAGTAGAATCTAACTTTCTAAACTTCTACCTTCATTGACTTAACTGTTACCTTTATCATTCTTTTAATGTCTTTAAAAATCAGAAGAATTTGAGTTGTCTTACAGATGTGTGTAAAAAAATATTTAGTGCTTTAAAATGATTTTGAAATCACATGAGATATTGTCATCATTTTTTCCTTGTCTTGGCTTGTTCCTGATTCAGTTTAAGATTACCCAAGTCTAAATGGCACCCTCTTGTCTAGAAAAAAGTAGGTAGAGGGAAAGAGAATTATTTAGCTCCAAAGGACCAGAAATGCCTGAATAATTTGGATATTATAATGACTTGCTAAGAGATTGGGCCAAGAACCAGGCTTGCCTCCTTATCTAAAGTGGTATTAGTCAAAGAAATCTTGGAGGAGCTATCTGAGCTCTAGACTTGATCTTTGATTGAAAGGGAACCTGGAATGGAAAAGCAGTGTGGGTGATCCTAAAATATATGCCTTGCTTTTCTGAAAAGTCCCTATATGGAGGATAAGAACATATATGCCCTAGTAACAAACACCAGTGTTCCATGCTTAAACTGTTAGCCTAATTTATTCAGAGGATAAGCTTCCTCACTCCTTTAAGTATCTTTGAGAAGTTCTGATTCTTCACTTGCCACATGCTGGACCACTGTGGCCAGAGTGTGGATATGGGAGAGGTGGAGACATGTTCTTGGTACTGACAAATTCCCTTCTGGTTGCATGTGGTGGAATGCATTTCTCCATAGAAGTTATTTTATAAGTGATAGTTAGATTCCCAGACTAGCCCACAAAGTCTATTTAACCAATTGAGAGTCTATTTAAATGATAGCTGAAACAGTACTGTTTGATTGGCTTGAGAAACTAACCATCACTTACATATAACATTGACCCTATAGGGAAATGCTTCTGAGTTCTAAATAACCAACTTAAAAACAAAATTTTGGAATACAACTTGAATAAGTTGGTGGGTGACTGCTTTCCTGTGCTGGAGATGTGGAGCCAGTCATGATTGTTGTCTGTGTCCCGGGTTACCCAGAGCCCAAGTTTTTCCCCAAAGGCTTCTTTTTTTCTTTCATGGAATTAGTAGTGACTTTAAAGGTCATTCTCTCCTGTGAGTAAAGATCTTATGTTGGGATTTCTCAGCTGCACTGAGCATTGTCTTTCATCTGATAGATAATAGGGGAAGGATGGGAATAGTATTTTACAAGGGAGATTCTAGCTTGGTCCAGGGATGAATGGAACAAAGAAATAAATATTAATGGGGACTTGTTTATTGAACTCAGGTGGGGAGATATAGTAGCATTTTTAGCTGGATATCTTTAGACAAGTGACTTAATCCCTATATACTGTTCTGAAAAATATTTATGCTATCTATTCAAAGAGTTGTTGAGAAGATCAAAATAAGATAATAATTAAAATAGCATTTTACTATTTAAATTATTAGGCACTATGTAAATTTGAGTTTTTGTTTTCTGTTTGTTTTTCTTATGATTTTAACTCCATAGACCAGAATCATTTAGGGAGAGTTAATTTTTTTTCAGGATGTTTTGTTGAAATTATTTCCACTCATAATAGTGGATGTTGGACACCAATTATGAGATTCTGTAACCACCTTTCCTTGGTTAGCTCCCAAGCTTCCAGCTTGTCCCAATGCTACTACTATTGCTGCTTGCCCATCAGCTCAGTCACTTTTCTGTGTTTTCAGTAGGTAGCCTGCAGGTTAATGGGAATCTGGTGCCTTCTTCCCTGTCAGCTCCTTCATTTTTCCATTGTCGTTTTTACATAGTGCTCTCTTACTGAATTACTTATGGCTCTACCAGGACCCCAGTTTACCTCTTTGGCATTTTAAATTATTTTTTTTATTTTCTCAGTCATTTGGAAATTTGCAGTACAGATTTTCATGAAATTAATTGTGGGAAGTTCTCAGCCAAAAAAATTTCACAGCATTTTTCGAGATTATTTTTATAAAGTCATAAATTTAAAGTTGGAGATCACTTCAATTTTCAGCCCCATTCTTCTCTGTGACAGCATCTCCCAGATGACAGAAAGATAAAATTCAATTCAATAAACATTTACTAAGTATGTTCATATGTGCAAGGCATTGGGCATAATAGATTAAAATCCAACATAGTTCCTACCCTCAACAAACATCAAGTTTAATACAGGATTATAGACACACAAAATTAAGTACGGTCCAAGTATATTCAATGAGATAGGGTTGTAAAGGAAAAGTCGAGGTATTTTATGAAAATATGAGGGAAGAATTCTTACATTTAGCTGTTGGGATCAGGAAAGGTTTCCCTGAGGCAGTAGTCCTTGAACTAGGTCTTTAAAGTAAGATGACAGTAGATAGAGATGAACAGCATGTTCCTTTCAAATATAGAAAATGAAAGCTTAGAGGTAGGAGACATGCAATGCTCAGAACAATCAGGTTGCCAAGAAGCTATGTAGAGATCAAAAATATGAAAGCTGTGCATGGACTGATACTGAGTGAAATGAGCAGAACCAGGAGATCATTATACACGGCAACAACAAGACTATATGATGATCAATTCTGATGGACATGGCTCTCTTCAACAATGAAATGTTTCAAACCAGTTCCAATTTTTCAGAAGAAAGCCATATACACCCAGAGAGAAGGATATGAAATGTGGACCACAACATAACATTTTCATGCTCTTTATTGATGTTTGCTTGCATTGTGTTTCCTTTCTCTGATTTTTTTTCTTGTAGATACAATTTTTCTTGCACAACAATGATGTGTGGAAATATGTATACATATATTTGATTTGTCAAGTATTTTAACATAATTAACATATAGTGGATTTCCTGTCATCTAGGGGAGGGGTGGGGAGTAAGGGGGAAAAATTTGTAACAGAAAGCTTTGTAGGGATTAATGTTGAAGAATTACCCATACATATGTTTTGCAATAAAAAGTTTTAATAATTAAAAAATATGAAAGCTGGGAAGGTAAATTAGAATTATAAAGTTGGGGCTTTAAATGCCAGACTGAGAATGTGACTTTAAGGAAGATTTTTTTTTCTAACCAGAACTCAGTACATTGAATATAGGTTTGAGGGAAGAAAGAGAAGAAATTTAAAGACAGAACTGAGATTTCAATTTTGAGTGACTGAGAGCAGTTATTGGTCACATTATCAGGGATAGGAAGTTTGGCAGAAGGACAGATTTGGAAGAGAAGATGAGTTCCATTTTTAATATGTTTTTAAATATTGGTGGGTTATCCTGAGACACAGAAAGAGATACAGAGCTAGAGCTCAAGGAAGAGTCAATTAATAACCGAACATTTATTAAATATATTTGCCTGACTTATAATATATTGTCCTACCCTTCAGTAACTCCAGAGTCATCTCCACCTCATAAAGAGGTATTAAGAATATAGGGAAGGAATTAAAAAGAGAGTAACAAAGACTAAAGAAATTTTCATGGTTTAAATAGCCTGGCTTTCATGTGTATAGGTTAGTGGTTCATCATAATCTTTGGGCCTTGTATTTCTGAAAGGCTTGGGGAGTTAATCTAAGGAGTGTGTGAATCTATTTCTGCTCTGAATATTGTCATTTTGGTCTTAATTTAGCCCTGACAAAAATATGTAGTGTGAATAATGGATTTTGTGTCAATAGCTTTATATTATTGATACTAATTTTGTATTCAATAGGAAAAAAGCTTTCTAGCTTTTTAAAAAAATGAAATGTGATGCTTTACTATCATGATTAAGTACAAATTCACTTAAAGTGCTACTGAATTAGTAGTATTTTTTCTCATTATTTTTCCTAATCTAATAGATACATGTTATAAGGTCAGTATCATGTGAGAACCCCAAAATCTTTGTCTCATTCAACCAATGTTCTTTTAATTGAAAAGGATGAGAGCCACAGAGAAGTAGAGTGATTCCCCTTTCAGGAAGAATGGTAGAGAAAATTTGATCATGCTACTGCATGGATGTTTAGGATATAGAAAGGTACATGTGTGACCACAAGACTGAAATTTGGGGAGCCTGGTTAGAAGGTGGTGGGGGAATAGGCATTAAATTGTAGGGTGTCTTGACATGCCAGAAATAGTGAGCCAAGTGAGTTAAACAATAGGGTAGTGAGGCTTCGGTGCAAAGGTTTGGAAGATAAAGTTAAAAGTTCCAGAGGATGGTTTCTAATTCTTAGGGCAAGACTGATGTTGTTGAAAAGATGAGGGGAAAGTAGGTCCATGGTTGTTCAGCTAAGTATGTATCAGAGGCTGGACTTCTACCCAGATCTTTGTGATTCTGAAGTTGCCTGTGCCCATTTATATTATATTAGCTCTTCACTTGGGTTATAAAGGTATTTAAATTTGGAATGAGTTTGTCTTACATCATGAGTGAGCATAATTTATCAAGCCCTGAACTGAATGTGTGGGTGGATTCTTCTCATTTACATCCATTATTTAAGTATGTAGAATTTTGCAGCCATAAAAATAAAATATCTAAGTTCTTTCTTTAAAATTGAGCATAGGTTCTTACTTGCCACATTTAGTAGCATTTGATTTCAGTCCCAGGGTACTGCTATTCCAGTGATGAAGTTCACATATTGAAGTGCTCTAGTCCCCAGACTTCATTATCTTGGGCTATAAGCAGCACATATGATAAAATGCTCCATTTTCACAGAGCTCTGTTCTGATTTTGTAGACCCCAGCTGTTTGGTCAATTCAGATACATTTTAAGCAGTCAGTCCCATCTTGGAGTGCTGTGTGTGAACTCGATCCAAACCCCAAGCCTGCTGAGGTTGACCCATCTCCCTGGATGATTAGAGTTGGGGTTGTTGCAAAGTACAACATTATAAGTAATGGGTAAAAGAAATTGTAGATGATTACTTTAGTTATATTTTTATAAGTTAAAGTAGTGAGATGAAGTAGAAACACACTTTCCATCTTCTCCCCTCCCCCATAGTTAATCTAATGGTTCAGGTGAAAATATAATTTAGAATTTCTTTTGGTCCAGGTTTAGGCATTCTGTGACCTGTCATTTTTCACTTTTACCATTATATAGAAAACAGGATTAGATGAAGTAACATGAGGCCTCCTTGAAAACATACTTTTTCTTAAGTTTGGGCTCTTGCACCTTTTAATTATAAGAAATTGCTGCTTTTTGGAGCTCTTTAACTTAGTGTAATTTTTAGTTTAAGTGGCTAAGGAGAAGAAGGCAGAGAACAAGATATGAATTTACATGAGATAGGTGATAGAATCATAGAAAAATTTGGGTTCAGATCTAGATTTGTGCTTTTTAATTGAATAACCATAAACAAGTCACTTAACTATTACTCTGAGATTCAACATCTTTATCATAAAATGAGATGATAACTTTCATATCCTTTTTCCAGGATATTTGTAAGACTTAAATGAGACACTTTAAAAAATGTAAAGTATTTTACAGGGTGACCCAAAAGCCTTAGTGAAATTTTAAACTAATAAATCTTCTATATTCTATATCATAGAATATGATATATATTCTATTCTCTGCACCAGTCATAAAAAAGCTATTAAGACTTACAACTACATAAAGACTTTTGGGACAACCTATAAACATGTATGCATTTTTAGTATAAACTGTCATGATGATGAAGACTGGTTTTGGCAAAGCAGGTATTTGTTTCCTGTTTGTGAATGTATGATCTGCTTTCCTGGCCACAGAATGTGGTTTTTCATAAGGGAAAAAAAATCTAATGCTTCTGCCAGTATTTTCTGAGTTTTAATATTTCCAATAAAATAGACAATCAGTTTATTTTGATAATTGTAATTATTTTTCTGGATAAGTACTACCAATACCACCCATCTTGTTTCAGTAAGTTCCATCACGCTAAATTTTTACAGAAGGAAAATCTTGCATCTTTCTGTTACTTGCCATAGGACAAAATATGTGATCAAGGCTTGGAACTGATAAGAACCTAAGAGCAATAATATTTTAAAATGTTGTTTGAGTTAAATAGACTATGTAGCTTAAATAACTAAAATTGAATAGCCAGAAATAAAATGTATTGAGGAGACAACAAATAAAAAGGCTATTATTTAACCACTTAGAGAATTTAGAAATAAAATGAATTGGATATATAAAACAGTAACTAGAAAATGACGACATAGGTGGATAACATGCATTTTCTGAAGTTAATTTGTTACATTTAACTTATTGTACATGTTAAAATTTATTAATTCAGAGCTGACTTTTCCCATTGCTTTTATCTTTATTTAAATCAAACTCATTTTGAAGTCACTAGGAAGAAGAAAAGGCAGATTTAGACTTTGATGATACAGTGAATGAAGAAAAACTTGATGCTTTTCCCATGTCATTCGTTTTTCAGTTATGTCCAGCTCTTTGTGACCTTGGCAAAGATAATAGTTTGCCATTTCCTTCTCCTACTTGTTTTCTAGATGAGGAAACTGAAGAACACAGAAATTAAATCACTTGCCCAGGGTCACATAGCTAGTAAGTGTCTGAGGCCAGATTTGAACTTGGGAATAAGTGTATTTTTGACTCCAGACCTAGTACTCTATCCATTGTGCCACCAGCTGCCCATTAAAAAAAAACAAAGATTCAAATATACTACAACAGAATACTAAGATGGTAGATTTGAAAGGAGATTTTTGAAAAACTATGTGCCATAGGAAAAGCTGTGGTATGTAATAGATAGAATTCTGGATTTAAACACAGCCTCTTATACTTACTTACCTTGTGATGTGTTTGTGCTTCAGGCTGTACCTCAGGATTTATCTTGTAAAATTGATTTGTGTTGGTGGGAGTAAATCAGCCTGTGTACTGCAAAGTATATTCCAAATTAATTGCAATCAATCAACCAATCAGCAAAATTTATTAAGTACCTATAAGTCAATAGTCAATAATAAGTGTCAGGAATAAATGTTTATGGACTATCAAATGGGAGCTTATTCCAGTTCAAATAAAAATAGTCAATCAACAATAATTAAGCTACTGTGTTATGTACTAGGGATTTAAAGACAATGGAATAAACAGATCCCGTTTACTTTCTGCAGATTAGATAGTCAATTCTAACCAAATTATCTGTGGCAGTCACCCCTACTTAGGCATCATTACTTGGTCTCCTGTGGCCCTCACCATTTCCAATATGCAGTTTTGGATTGTGCTTGGGTTGAGCCCTGTGGATTTTCCCTATTATCCAATATCCTACTGCTGAGGAAATTAATTTTCACCTGGAATAGCTCTGTAGATTAGGAAAACCTCTGTGGAGATTGAGTACGAGCTAACTGTCTACTGTATCTTCCCTTTCATATTCATCAACCAGTTATTTATTGCATCTAGTACATTTTATTGAGTGCTATGGAGTAAAAAAAAAGTTTAAATCATTGTATTTGTGTCCATAAGGAATTTATCATTCTCTCTAATATTTGACCTGGCAGAAGTTTTGAATGTAGTCTTAAGCCCTAATGTGACTAATTTGTAGTACTAAAGAAAGATATCCACCCATTATAATGGAATATGATTCAGAGAAGGGTATGTGATTTTATATACATAGCCTACAACCATATTGCTAAATGTTTATTGTGGGAAGGAACCATAAAAAATTGTGTGGGTGCTTTTTTTTTTTTAACCAAAAGTGGATTCTATCTTGCTAGTTAGTTTAAAAATGTTAGTTCTCTCTCATCTAGAAGTTTTATAAATGTTTCCACAAGCCAGCCTGGGAATAATTGTAAAAAAAAATTTGTCCATCTAAATCAACCCTTAAGTTTTTGCAACCAAAGTCAATATTTGGGACCTCAGGATGTTGCAAAATAAAATAGATGTTTCCTATTGTGTGTATGTAATCTTTATCTGTATGTATAACTATACACACATACATGTATGTTTTAAAAAAAAACTTTTATTTTTCCATTTTAGACAATTATATCTTAACAAATTGTTTCTATAAACTTTTAAAGGAAACATTTTGATTTCTTTTTCCTACATTGTGAGTTGGGACTGTGTCCCCAAGAAACCTGGCTGAATTGTTAGTTTGCAAAAATATTCCTAAGTGATATTGACTTCATATTTCTGTAGTTTTCCCTGAAAGCCTGTAACAACTGCCTTCCCAAACTTTGCTAAAGAAATATTTACATGTTTTGGCTTTTATTTTACTGAGTAATGCCATAGTTTGCATTCCTGTATTTCTGGTAAAAGAGAGAATGTTGTAACATTTTAGAGATAGGCTGGCCATAGGAGGAAAAAATACATCAGACTTCAAAGAATAGATATTTGAAATTTTCAATACAGCGGGTTTCTTTCCATATATATATATATCTATATATATCCATGTCTATATATAGATATATATATATAGGTGGTTTATTTCTTAAATTAAGTTCATATGGATCTACTGTCTGAGTTCCTCACATGCTGATATAATTTCACATACTTCATATTGCTTCACTTATTTTCATTTTATTGACAGATTGCATGCATAGTTTATATTAATCATCACTGCAAGAGTCTTCCCAAAGGAATCATTAAAATATCCCAAACTACCAAAACAGGATCTATTTCTCCAAATTTGTTTCCTGTATCCTATAGCAAAATGATTTTCTCATTTAGTTTGTTAATCTTCCCCCCCCCATGAAAGTATGAAATTTATGTGTTTTTTTTGTTTTAGACCAAATGTGTGTGGATCACGTTACAATGCTTATTGTTGCCCTGGATGGAAAACCTTACCTGGTGGAAATCAGTGCATCGTCCGTAAGTTCATATCAGAATTTTCATTCAAATTTTCCAGGTGTTATAGTTTTGGTATGCTTTGTTTCTAGTATTTAGTGCAACTTAACTGTATGGCATCAATGCATTGACTGCAAAGCCTACTATAAGTAGACTTTGACTTCAATTTAGGAAATGTCTTAAAACTTTCCAACTTCTAAAAAGGATTCTTAACCTGAATTCCATTAATTTATTTAAAAATATATATTGATAACAGTATTGCAATGTATTTAGTTTCCTTTGTAACCTTATATATTTTATTTTGTACATTTAAAAACTTTATTCTAAAAAGAAGTCTGTAGACTTTACCAGACTGCCAGAGAGAAGCCCTCCAGTGTCTCTGTCTCTTTTCATTTTCTTCTCCCTCTTTCTCCTCCTCTCTCTTCTCTCCCGTTCTTCCTCCGTCCCTCATTTCCTCCCTTTCTTTCCTCTCCACATCTGTTCCTCCTCCATCTCTCTCTCTCTTTCTCTCTCTCTCTCTTTCTCTCTCTCTCTTTCTCTCTCTCTCTCTCTTTCTGTCTCTCTCGCGTGTCTATCAGTCTGTCTGTCTGCCTCTTTCCCCCTCCTTTCCTACCCTGTCCCCCAGGTTTAGATCTGTTCTAGGATATAGCTTAATTTCGTCTTTACTTTTAGACTTTTCCAAGGACCATAAAGGAAATAAGAAGATCCATGAATATATTTGAATAGTAGTTGTATATCCTTTGCATGCCTGCAAAAATTGCTTGTAGACATTTTTTTTGGGGGTGGGAAATACCATTATTACTTCACTTAGGAGTCTTCCTGAATTTTTTTTCTGATCACTATCTAATTCCATTATGGCATAACTGTATATTTGCTTATATTGCTTAGGGGAAGGGAATCACATTAATGCAGTGAAAGTAAAGCAATAATCAGGCAAATATAGTAGAACGGATGAGGGATAATGCCAATAGGATGAATGACTTCAGATTGAGGAGCCATGAAATAATTCCAAATTGGCCATAATTCATTCTTAAAAATAGCATTTCAAATAGAAACCTATATAACTATAAATTATATATAGTTATGAATCATGGAATTTTATAGATGGAAGGAACCTAAGACTTCATCTAGTTTAGGGGTTCTTAATCTAAGGCCCTCAAAATCCTAAGGGATCCCATTTATAGATTTCAGGGGACCATGAACTTTGATAGGAAAAAAATACATCTTTATCTTCATTAAACTCTAAAAATGCATTTCTTTGAATTATTTCAAAACATTGTTCTGAGATAAAAGTCAGTAGGCTTTACTAAACTGTCAAAGGGGTACATGAGGTAAAAAAGGTAAAAAAGTTTGAACTTGTGTAGTTCAAACCTTTCATGTTACATGATTAAATCTTTAGAGCAAGGCACGTATTGACAAATGGAAAAAATATCTTTTAGCAGCCTGAAAGAGTCAATACTTCTCGGAGTTCTTGTCTGTAAAGAAAATTTTTTTCATTTGATAAACTCAAACTATATACAAAATAATTTGTATCCTGCTGATATAGGTTCCTTGATGTATAAAAAAATCTTAGCATTATTTTAGTTTGTTTAGATAAGTATTTTAGGCATTTCTGTAATCACTTGTAATTATTACTTTTTTTCCCCTGAGGCAATTGGGGTTATGTGACTTGCCCAGGGTCACACAGCTAGGAAGTGTTAAGTGTCTGAGACCAGATTTGAACTCAGGTCTTCCTGACTTCAGGGCTGGTGCTCTATCCACTGTGCCATCTAGCTGCCCCCTCACTTGTAATTATTACCACATAATAATTATGCAGTCTTCTACTGTGTCTCTTGATTTTTTATATATTTTGAGAATGCTATTTGAGCCTCATCTTCCCTGAATTTCTTCCTACCAAACTGATTTGGGGTTTTATGAGCAGAATCATTCCTGTAGCAGATATATTCTAACACCATGATGAAATTAGTCTTGCTCATTTTGAAGGTGAATTTACTTATGACATAAGCACTAGTTTGTATCACAGAAACAATAATGGACTTTGGTCCACTTTGGTCCAATGGACCAAAAGGTCTGTTGGAAGCTCAAAAAAAAATCCATTCATTTCTACAAGGTGAACAGTTTCCTCATTACCCTTGTCTACCCATAGGCTCAATCTTTATCACAGTCTATTCCGTAGAATATCCATCATTGGTAAGGGAGCTGTGTGAGAAACTGTAGTGTAGAGAAGAAAATTATAGTGCTGGAGAGATCCTTAGAAATGATTTTGTCCAATAGTCTTGAGGAAATTGAGGTTCAGAAAGGTTGGGACTTGCTCAAGGTCATGTAGCTAGAAAGTGGTGGAGCTGGATAAGCACCCAGATCTTTAAATATTAGCTGGTTGTTGTTTTCTGTTATATTCTATTGTATCTTCATTGCTTTCAATTAATTTACTAATGAACCATTGGCTTCATTTGTAGCAATCTGTCGGCATTCCTGTGGAGATGGATTTTGTTCAAGGCCAAACATGTGTACTTGCCCAACTGGACAGATATCTCCTTCCTGTGGCTCAAGATCAAGTAAGTGCTATGCACATAATAGAATAGGATATAAAATGATACAATAATTCCTGTATGTGGCTTAACTTCCATATTAGTTCTTGGCTTTTCATCTGCTTGCTTTATTTTTTCTCTCATTTGAACAGTCAGTTTTTCTGTTTTCCTATATACTTGGAACAGCTTTTTATCTGCCCTGCCCTGCACTTTTGGCATAAGTATATAAGTCTTTCCCACTGGGAGACTGAGATTCAAGATCAAGTTATTTAATGATAATAAAAATGTATTTAGAGACAATAAAGACTACATTTTATCATAAGAATATAAAGTAAGAAATAATTCAAGCAATTTTGGGGGTAATTTTTAGGGAAGTGTAGACAATACAGTTTTTTTGCTGCTGTACCACCACTCAATTTTTGGTTCTAAAGAGACACCACTATCATGTGATATTCTTTATCTTCCATTTCTAGTTTTCTCAAAGCAGAGTGATAGGCAAGTGACCCAGGGAGAAGATTACTTTCTAGCTGATACTGGGAAAAGATGGAAAGTTTATAGCTATATAGTGAGCCCATAATTACCTCTTTCCTACTGCTAGCAACAAGGCAAAGACTGTAATTGCACTTTTTCTCTACTATACTGACCCCCTGTTGCTTTTTAATGACTTTTTTTTTCTTTTTAAAATAACCCTTGATGTTACTTGGGGTTGAAAGAGAAAGTAGGAAAAGAAGAGAGATTGATTTTCTCTGTACTGTCACAGCTAAAGTCTAAAGTAAATTTTTCAAATATATTAGACTCTTTGATGAGTATGTGATCTCACTGATGTGGATATGTCCTCCAAGAGGATGCAACACAGTTTATTCATACCTTCTTATTTATATACTCTTTATCCATATCATCTTCTCTTAAATCCCCTTTAAATCCATTCACTACTGGAGGTCCTTGCTTCAGAGTAGAGCAGGAAATTGGCAGACAATATCAGCAGAACCAAATTCTGCCTTCCAATCTCCTGCCCTCCTAAGTTCATTATGCTTTTAAGCTAAAAATGACATATTTCTAATCAAAATAAAACTTCATTTTAAAATGTAAAAGTTATTTTTAACTTAAGAGCAATATGAAAATAGGTGGTACATAGTTTTCTAACCATTGCTGACACTGTATAGATATTCCTGTGGGAAGATATGAATAGATATGGATCTCTTGCTTTATTATTGGGCCACTTTTTTATTTAGTTTTACATCTAACTATGTACATATACAATATACACAGCATAAGTATAATGATATGGGGAATGTATGCATGGAAGTGCTTGATCATAGACACATGGAGAAAAGGGGATGCAATATCATGGATGAGGAGCAAAGAGAAGACCAAGTTGGCTTGGTCACAGAGGGTGGAAGGGAAAATAACATACAAGAAGCTGGAAGACAGGCTGGAGCTAGGATCTGCAGGGCTTTAAAAACTAAACAGATTTATGTTTTATTTTCAATGCAATAGGAAGCCACTGGAGTTGGTTGAGGAGGGGAGTCACATGGTCAGATCTGTACTTAAGGAAAATTACTTTGGCAGCGGTATATAAAATGGACTGGAGTGGTGAGAGATTTGGGCCTGGGAGGCCAATTAAGAGACTTTTGCAATAATGTAGGTGAGAGGTGATGGGTGCCTGAACTTAGATGGGAGCTTTGTGAGCAGAGAGAAAGGTAGGATATGAGAAGGTAGAGGAGATGTTGTGAATGTCAGTCAGCCTTGATTCATTCCTCTGTTGGTTGATTTTACTTAACTGATTTCTTTGTTACAAAAAAATACACCTTTAGGGTTTGCAAGAATTAGCACTGTACCTGGAAATTGAGGTGATAGAAAAACAGGAAAGATATGAACAGAACTTTAAAAAAAAGTAGTATTGAATACACCATCAAGACTGTAGATGAAAAGAAGAACCAGTTACGTGACACAAAATGAGACAAAATAGATGGCTAGCCTGGGTGATACTCTTGTATTCCCCAACATAGAAAAGAATAAGAAGATTCCCACAAAGGTGGGTATAACTTTTGTAGAGGATTTATGGGAAAATATAACTAATATTTATATAAGATGAAAATGTGATCTGCCTATAGGAAAGGAGTACCCAGTATTAGTGTAATCATCTTATTTCTCAAAGTATCAATGGTGAAATCACAAGAGTCAGAGAAGTCAATTACCATGGGGTTTTTTTTAGTTTTTTATTTTCAAAATACACACAGAGATAATATTTATGTTGGTTTTAAGGATCATTATAGGACAGATCCAATTCTAGCAGGCAGCCTTGAAAAGGGGAGAGACTTGGGAAAGGAAGATATTGAGATAGATGTTCAGAGAAGGATTTTAAGAAGCTCTGAGATAGGAGCCACTTCTTAGCTAATAATAATATCCTTTTATATCAATGAGGCTTCATATTAAAAAGAGATCCTAGTAAATACCAGTAAATCTGTGAAGAGTAGCAAGCTTATATAGATATCTATTTTAAAAAAAATACACATTGAGTTGAAGAATTACCCATATATATGTTTTGCAAATAAAAAAGCTTTAATAAAAAAATACACATTGAAAACCTTATGGTGACTTGCTTACCAAGACAAAAAAAACTTATGGGCATTATTACTAATATTATTAATAAGATTTTTCTTATAGATCATTAAGAAGAAAAAAGGAAGAGAGAATGTACTTGGTAGATTGAGTATAGTTGTGAGTTAGAAAAAGATTCATTTGAGAGATCCTATAAGTCAAATTTAAGTTCTGAAAGCCATGAATTCATCTAAATTCTTCCTGACTATATTTTCAGCCTTTACCACCTCCATAGGGTAAACAAATTCCACAAAAAATTATATAAAATCATGCTTACCTTTGCTAGTATTAAATACTTTTTCTGGGTTTCAAGGACTATCTCAATATTTTGGGCTCTACCAAGCCTCTTTTCACCCTGTCCTCATTTTCCACCATTTTACAAACTTCTGTCACTTTCAGTTTGATTGGATTTAAATCAATAAGACCTTTGAGAACTTCTTGATTCCCAGCACCATGCCAGGAATCATGGCGATTTAAATAGGAATAGATGTGGTTCCTACCCTTGAGGCAAATGGAGAGTAATTCTATACTTGTAAGTGAAAGATAGCATGGTGAAAATTTCAGAGGGAATCTGGAGTTTAGGGAGTTCCTTGTGGACTGGGGTTAATCAAGAAAAGCTTTTTAGAAAAGGTCAGTCTTGATCTGAGCCTGTAGGGTTTAGATTGGCAGAAAGGAATGGGTAGTATAACCCCTTCTCAGCCTTGGATGAAGGCAGGCTGGAGAGTGTAGTCCACATTTTAAAATTCTATCCTCATGAATAAATAAGACTTTTCCTCTTTGAGATCATTTAAATTGTCCATCTCTTTGGAACCTCTCCATGTCTGTTTTCTTTCTTTTTTAAAAGATGCTTTGGACAGCACAGGACATTTTATATGAATTCATCCTAACTGGAACTTGTCTCTTCTCAGTTGTTCCCCCAAGTGTCTTGTCCAAATGAAAATGGTTTTTATCCTGTAGTGACTTCTACCCCTGGAGAACTGTTGTCTCAGGTGTTCAGTGGAGTCATGTAGTAACTTAGTCTAGCTGTTTAATTTGTCTGTCTGTGGTTTTCCTAGGGCTTACATTAAACTTAACATGCCAGGAACACACATGCTTATTTGCACATTGCTCCTAATGTTCTTTAGCCAGCTCTGTGCCTGCCAAGCTAATGGCAGGTCTTGGGTCCTTAGAATTATTCCAGGTTTGATGCAGCCCAAAGAAAGCCTTTACTTGAACTACAGACACACAAATAGTATTTTTGCATTTCTCTTCTTCCTTTATTGGCTCCCTCCTTCTTAACTTTGTTCTCCTTAGGCCTTTGATTCAGATTAAGACCATGATGGAGTGAATGGAAATCTGGTTTTGAAGACTAGAAGTACCAGATTCAAGTTGTGCCTCTGACACATTCTGGCTATGTGTATTTGGGTAATTTATTCTCCATGTTCTTGGCAACTCTCTAAAACTCAGTTGTAGAGAAGGTAATAACAACAACAACAACAACAACAACAACAACAACAACAACAACAACAACAACAACTTACTTGTATGTTGATAGAAGGGATTTCTTTCCTGAAGAATGAAATCACAGGTCCAGCCCCATCCAATATCCTTAATAGTGTTAGGTTGATTATATCTGAAGAATATTTCTTTTTTTTTCTTACTGAAACATTGTGATTTTTCTTGTGATGTAGATGCTAACCTTCTTGAATGAATACAGAACTAGATTTTGGTTGCTGGCTATATTCTGTGTAGGGAATAGCATTCTGAACCATATTATTTTAAAGCCCTTTTAGATTACTTGACAAGACACTTTCCAAAAGCCATCTTACTTTGAACTTGGTTTCTCATTGGGCTAGAGCAACCAGTGTCACAGTGGATAGAGTTGTTAGGCCTGGAGTCAGGAAGGATCATCTTTCTGAATTCAAATCTGTCCTCAGATACTAGCTATTTGATTCTGGGTTTGCCTCAGTTTCCTCATCTATAAAATGATCTAGAAAGGGAAATGGTAAAGCATTCCAGTTTCTTTGTCAAGAAAATCCCAAATGGAGTCATTGGAGATTTGAATACAACTGAAACGATTGGACAATGACAATCTTCTAGATAGGCTTCTTAAGACATCCATAACAAGTAATAACAATCTTCTTCCTGATTCTTTCCTTTCTACTCATTGCTACAGATCCTGCTTGTTTCTCACCTGGTCCCCCACCTCCTAAAGCATTTCAGGTTCCAAACAACTAACTTACAAATGAACTTTTGGAGCACAACACATTTGTAAGTTGGAGACTGTCTGTACATACTGAAGTTTTGATTGCTAACTTTGAATTTCTTGGCATTTTCAGTTTCTGGCAAAACCTTGAAGTGAGTTGAATTTAGGGATATATTCTGACTTGGAGTATGTGGAGGTTCCAGTGAAGCAAATAGAATCCTTATATATGAATCCAAACTCAGTCCATGTTTCAGGGTATTAATTTTAGGTCAGCTGTTTCGACAGACTTAGGGCTTGGTTCTATAATTGGTCTGCATCTGGAACTCTTGTTCAAATCAGTGTAAATTTAGGGTGTGGATCAATTGCAGGAGTGTGTCCAAAATGAAATCAAATCACACATGTATTCTTTTTAACTGTTTCCTTCTTATGCTAGGAACCTGGTTGCCCATCTTCTACATTGTCTGGCAGAGGTTCTTTGCACTCTCATAAAAAAAGCTTAGAGAGACCTCACTCTTTGTTAAACAAGGGAAAGCATTGAAAATGAAATGTTATTTTTCCAGAATTCCAAGTCTTGAAGCCAATTACAGTACAATTGTATATGTAACAAAGTGAGTAACTAAGATCCTATACTATATTGGTGAACTTGCTGTATTGTGCCAGGGGACAGAGCTCATTGATTTGTATGGATCATTGGAATAATAGTTACTTCATGTCACAAAAGACTTAGAGTAGTTTTATTTTTTTAAGAGGATAAAGTAGCATTTTCTTTACAAAAGAAGTAAAAAATATCACGGAAACTTTCCCGGTAAGCTAAAATTAAATTTAAAGGTAACTTTTATTCTCAAAAAAAGAGAATGAATCTATTCTGTCTTCAACTTGAACAAAAATAATATAAAAATCACCATTTAACTACTGTTAGCCTTTTTATCTCAAAGTAGTTAAATGGCTTTGGTGCTCATGTGGGAATGGAAATTAGCTCTTGGCATGACTTACTTTAATTGAAATCAGTTTGTGGTTTTAAGTTCCTATGCTGCTTGACAGATGACATCATTTCCTATGCTTTTCCTAATCCCCTCTGTTTTTCTAAGATTGTATGAAGCTAAGTTTAACTACAAATTTAAAGTAACTATACACCTTTTCCTGACCTACTTAGGATAGTATCCAGCCTTTTCACCAAATCATTATTCTTGTATACTTGTACACATTTTCATAGTTAAAAGGTATTTTAGGTTGAGGAATTTTAATATACTCTTTGCAACCTAAATTTAATAATACATTTAAATCATTTTCCCAAGGGGTTTGAGCTCTATAACAGAGTTATGGAAAAAAGGGATTAGTAATTTACTTCATACATGAAGAAATTAAGATACAAAATGGTTCAATAGCTTCTATTGTGATTTAGGGCCATGTCCACACTCAGAACTCAAATCAAAATTTCTTAGACTATCTTTCAGCACAATCTTTGACTTCAACCTCAAATAGCATTAGCTTATAGAATTAAAATACAATAGGCAGATTATTTTAAGACCAACTAAATAATCTTAATAGTTTAAGATGAGAGATCACTTTTTGAATTTCATGTAATTTGCCTAACTGTTTTCATGCTAGGGAATACGTATCTCCCTGAGAAGCCAGTAGATATGTATATATATATATATATATATATATATATATATATATATATATATATATATATATATATATATTTTCTCTTTTAAAACTTATATCCTTTTTTTTGGGCACATCCTCTCCTTTTCTATGTCAATCAATCCGTAAACAAGCATTTATTACGTACCTATTATGGGCCAGACATTGGGTAAGGAACTGGGAATACAAAGATATAGTAATTAAGTAGTCCCTACTCAAGAATCTTTCCTTCTATAGAGACAGCATGTCTCTAACTATATTCAGTCAGTGAACCATTTATTAAGCACTCACTATGTGTCAGGGTTTATAGAATAAGCATATACAGAATAAATACAAGGTTTTTAGGATAAGAAGGCAGTAGTAATTTGGGAAATAAAGGAAGTTGATGTGTAGAATGTGATTCTTGAGTTGCATCTTGAAGAAAGTGAAGTGAGAGCTTATGTAAGGCAGAGGTGGGGAAGGGGTACGTTCCAGTCATGGGGGAGTGCAGTGACATAGAGTGCCAGGTTTGAAGAACAGAAGGAGAGCAAGTTTGGCTAGATCATAATGTGCAGGAGGGGGAATAATGTATAATGTAGAATGAGGAATGGAGGATAATTTTTATCTTACAGTCATAAGAGACTGAAAGAATGGTGATACTATTAGCAAAAGATGGACCTAGGGAAGAGAAGTATATTTTGGGAAAAAAGATGAATTTTATTTTGAACCTATTAGATTTGAGATGTCTCTGGGACATCTAGTTAGAAATGTCTAGTAGCAATTGATATGGGAGTGGAGCTCAGGAGAATATCTGGGACTGGCTATGTAGATATGTGAATCCATCTGCATAAAAATGATAATGAAATTCAAGAGAGCTGATGAGGTTATGAATATGGGGAAGAGAGAGAGAAAAAGAAAGGGAGGGAGGAAGGGAGAAATAGTAAGAGGGAGAAGGAGGGAGAGAGGGAGAGATAGAGAGAGAGGGAGAAGAGAGGGAAGAAGGTAAAGAAAGGGAGGGGAAGAGAAGGAAGAGAAAAGAAGAAAAAAGGGATTGAAGAGTATTGGAGAAAAACCACATTTGAGCATGAGCTTGGAATATGGATGATATCTAGCCATAGAAATAGAGAAGAAGCAATCAAACTGATAGAAATGATACTCAGAAGAATCAATGTCAGAAAACCCAGAGAAGAGAGAATGTCCCAGAGTAGAAGGTAGTAAACTGTGACATTCTGCCGAGAGGTCAAGAAATATAAGTACTGAAAACAGACCACCAGATTTGGCACTTTGACAACTACTTAACAATGGTATTGAAAAGTAAGAGCATGTGTTTAGGTATTTTTCTTTTTTTTGAGAGAAGGTCCCTTTGCACTTGGCCAGATGTGAGAATTGAGTGGACATATCACAGTTAAGTATGTAACTGCAAAGAGTGTGGATAGAATTCTCCCTTCTTGGTATAAATCTTTTGAGGACTTTCTTGTGCCAGTTTGTTTCCTTATTTCTTTAATAATCCACAACTTGGTGAATAGACAGAAATCCCCCAAATTCTTTGCTTTTTAAAAAAGATACATTGTTAACAAGCACTCAGTTAACTGAATATGACAGTTTTGGGGATAAATATATATAGATGATTAATCTTCATGATGCAGTAAATACAAAAATATTAAATCTATATCTCTAAATATGTATACAGCATGATTTCCTTATAACAAATTTGTGGAGAGTAGATAGTATAAATGTTATTAATTTTATTGAGTAATATCCTTATAAATAATATTTTTACAAAAGAGGAAGCAAGCTCTGAGAGTTTTACTTAATTCATTAAAAATCAAAACTGACATTTTTATTATGCCTTAAGATTTGCAAACAATTTACAATAATATTGAGTGGTGGATACTATGCAGAGTATTTCCATTTCACAGGTGCAGATGAGCATCAGAGAAGTTAAATTACTTCCTTATATTCACATTAATTAGAAAGTGGCAATGGTGGGATCTGAAAAGAGGCTTTCCTGACTTCAGGTCCAATGTACTGCCTGTCACACTTTAGCCTAATAAGGTTTGGAATAAGGGATTAGCTTTGAAGGCTGATTGATGCAGTAATTAAACAAGCACTCTTTTCATTAAAGACATTCCTATTTCTCTTTGATTTTTCCAAAGTCTCTTGGAATTTCTGTTCAGTTTTTTTTTTATCAAGTATCTATTTGAGTGTCTAAATCTTTTAACTGTATTTTACATGAATTCTTTTATGGATTTGTCATCTTATTAGTATAAGTGCTTCCACCAGTTGAAAGTCATAGCTTATTCATGTTTTCTCATTCTGTGGGATTGTTGTCTCTCTGTATTATATTTTGGTTTTGGTTGTTTTAAATATATAAATCCTGCCTAGAGGATCTGTCACATAATACACTGTAGTCTTTCCTTTAGACCATTTCATGGCTGTCAGTATAAGACTTTGACTATCCAAGTGTTGTTTCTATTGTTTCTCAGCCTTGCTATCTGTCTGGCCTGTTTTCCTTTTTTTATCCTGTTCTAAATAGTATCTAATTTCTAAGTAGAAAACTTAGGGCAGCTAGGTGGTCAAACTGGAGACCGGAAGACCTGAATTCAAGTCTAACCTTAGACACTTAACTAGTTATGGCAAGTCAGCCTCAGTTTCTTCATCCATAAAATAAGGATAATAATAACACTTACTTTCCAGGGCATTTGGGAGAGATTATAATTGCAAAGTGCTTAGCACAGTGCCGGGCACATAGTAAGAACTATATTAATATTAGGTATGATGATGATTATTTAGTAGGTGATTTTTTCCACCAGTTCTCTTATGTCACCATTAAAGTTACAACATATTTACTCATTTTTAACTTGAATCTCCCCATTGCCCTTTAGATCATTTACTGTTAATTCTACTCAGATCATAGTGTTCCATTCTTTTTAGTGGTATCTCACTCTTAACTGGTAGAACATTATTTAAAAAAAAATAGCCCTAACCCTCCTGGCTGCTCAAGATGTACTTTTTTGTTACCGCCTATAATCTGTGTTTGACATCTTAGTGATCAGTTAGCCTTCATTAGACAAGGAAATCACTTAGTGAGTATCAGACAAACTACTCAGACCTTCTTGAGACTGAATATAGATACTGAGTCTTTATTCTTAATCCCTAGGTATTCAGTATTCTCTTTGGAAAATTATTCTCAACATATTGGATCCTAATCATTTAATAAAAATTAAAAATCTGTTAGAAATGTGAAAGCCATAACTTATTGGTAGAATATGAATCATGCTAAAATGTGTTTATCATCTCTAATTTTCTCCTGAATGTATAAGCATGGGAATACTGACAGATGCTTTTTCCTTCTTTAGAAGTTACTTACTGAAAATCTTTAATGAGCTACCTAGAGTGCTTAGCTAAGTTTAAAAAAATTACTGTTTTTTTTTTTTAAGTACAACACTGTAACATCCGGTGTATGAATGGAGGTAGCTGTAGTGATGATCACTGTTTGTGCCAGAAAGGATATACGGGAACACATTGTGGACAACGTAAGTAACTTTACATTAAACTCATATTGTAAGAATCTAGTTTCTAAGTAGCGTTTGGACATGTATAGTTAATAAAATTCATCTTGGGTATCAAATAGATGGACTCTGATAGTTTGGGAAATATTTGTAAAAAGTCCTTGAGCATTGAGGAAAAACTAACTCAGCCACTGAATTTCTTCATAACCTTGGGAAAATCAGTAAATTACTTAGGGGATATTTATTGAGTGCCTATTATATGCCAGACACTGTGGCAATCACTGTGGTTACACAGAAAGGGAAAAGGGAATCTTTGCTCTTAAGGAGCTCATGATCTAGAACATACTAGTACAAACAAGTTATATACAGGATAAATTGCAGATAATCACAGAGGGAAAGAACTAACATTAAGAGAGATTGGGAAAATTTCTTATAGAAGATAGAATTTTAGCTGGAACTTGAAGGAAGTCAGGAAGGATAGAATTATACTCAACATCAATGGGCCTCAGTTTCTTCATCTGTAAAATGAATTGTTAGATTAGATCATCTGTAAGATCCTTGCCAGCTTCTAAGTTATATGTGTGTGAATGTTTTCTAGCTTCACTATTAAAATTTAGGCATCCTAAATTATTAGGTACTCAATTACAAACTATGTAATCTTTAGATGTATTTATATAGCTAACTTCTGTGATGAAATAGCATTTCTGATTTCATTTTTTGGGTTAATCATCCATTAATTGGAAGATGGAATGTGAACTATGAAGTTGATACTTTTGATAGTATACTTTTGATATTTATACATTCCTTTAAATGCATTTATATTAATTATATCTCTGTATCATCTTACATTTTAGATAGTACAACATGGGTCTTTGAAAAATCCCTTGATAGTAGCCATATTCTTTTGAGTGATCTTCCTGGTTTTGTTCTCAAGTACACTCTTCTTTCCAAGGATTTAGCTTCTCTATACTCTCTCAGGTGGTATTTTGGTTTTGGTTTTATTTATGATTTTTATTTTTATGCTGGCCATCCTGTTTGCTAAGGAGGCAGACAAACCTGCAGGCATTTTGGATCTTTGTCTTAGCTTAGGGAAGAAAGTCCCAGTTGTGAACACTTTCTTATGTATTGCTGAAGTGAGCAGCCACAAGTAGCCTGGTTTGTAGTTTTGTCAGGCTGATAGAAAACAAGTATTATACTTAGAAACTAAAAGGAACCTTAGAAATCATTTATTCCAATTTCTATATTTTAGAGGAGAAAATGGAGGTCCATCAAAATAGTGTCATTCTCACAATCACATAGAAATGCTTTGAATGGGATACATCAGACTGTCTCAAAAATCTTAGTGAAATTTTGCTCTTTTAGTAGTTGTTAAGAATGATATTTTAATGGTATCTAATGTTTGTTATTTTTCTCAATTTTTCTCCCTGTATTATAGCTGTCTGTGAGAGTGGTTGTCTTAATGGAGGTAGATGTGTGGCACCCAATCGCTGTGCTTGTACATATGGTTTCACAGGACCTCAGTGTGAAAGAGGTAAAAACTTTTTATTCTTTATATAGAAATGTGTTGGGGACAGAAATTTATCTAGGGTAGGGCAATTATTTTGACTACATGATTACTTCATAAACTTTGCTGAGTTGATTCAAGTTAATTTTTGAGGCTTCTTTTGGATGTTTGCTATTGAGACTATTGCTCTTCTTGATTTTATTACTTGATTCCATTCATAATCGTGTATCATTTTCTTACTAAGATTTTACAGATGAGTTTATATTCTAATTTAGTCTTGCCTTTGGTGAGCCATCTCCTTCCATATGGTATGTAAGTCCATTGTTTCTAACTAAGATATTTTCTGGGCTCTTTTTATCTCCTTGTTGTAAAGATTAATTTAAATGGGTTAAACTTCTGCATAAAATTAAAATAGTCAGTGTTGATATCATTTCTATGGTCATTTACCACTTTTCATTTTCTTTTTTTTTTTTTTTTTTAATA